>JAUZSX010138118.1:0-17390 GCA_034780655.1 Idiosepius hallami
GAATCCAAGATAAATTTATGTGATAAACACGTATCTCATGATATGATATATAAACACATATTATTTTGTTGTTGTTCTGTCACCAAAAAACAACATAAAACTTAATATATTTATTTGATCTGAATTCAAAAACACGCACACATGCTCACCAACACACACATTTATGTATAAATATATATATATATATATATATATATATATATATGTGTGTGTGTGTGTGTGTGTGTGTGTGTGTTTATTCACTTATTTATATATTTAAACGGCATTTATTTAAACCAAATTTCATTAAAAAGAACAGAATTATTTTGTTTAATTGTTCCAATTTCCTGGTCAGTATCTTAATATCAAGATCAAAAGACTTTAAAAACATTCGATAATGACAAATCTTTTCAAACTACATCAAGTCCATCTTCGGGGAAGAAGGGTTTATATTATTGGTTTTATTTTTTTATTGATGTTATTATCAGTTTTAATTATTTTATAGAGGGATTAGTTTTACCATGTTGATTGTTTTTGTGTTGAGAGAGTGGGGAAGAGACAGAGAGAGACAGAGAGACACACACAGAGAGAGAAGGACGGAGAGAGACACACATAGAGAGAGACCAAGGGACAGACACACAGAGACAGGGAGATAGAGACAGAGAGAGACGGAGAGAGACATAGACTAAGAGAGAGAGAGAGAGAGAGAGAGAGGAAGAGAGATTGAGAGGAAGAGACCCTAAAATTGTGACAGACACAAAAATTAAAATGTGATTAGGGGTTAGAGGACTAAGATTCCCTCCTCTATCTGAAAAAAAAAGAAAGTCCCCGAGGGATTATCTTTCAAATGTTGAAATTTGGAGTGAAAAATTTAAATATTAAGGACTTTATTCAAATTTAAAATCTGTCACTTTTTTTTAAGAGACACCCTGTTGATTCCGGCTCGTTTCATAGTGGCCAACGTCTCGATTTCAAGCATGACAATCTTCTATTTTATCTGTGCCCTGTGCTATTGTAATTTATCATGAACAACACGCAATTGATTTTAGTTAAACCATGTGGAAGAGATTTGTTGGCCGAAAATATTTCTCTTAAACTGACTGCATCTGTAATGAATTGCAGCCTTGTGTCTGTATTTATTGAATTGCTTCACAATGCACCAATGCACTATTTTAGAATAAATAAGATAAACTGATTTCATTCTTGCCTTTGTCGATCTTTTCTTAAAGTCTTTCAAGTAAATCCTTTCTCAATCCATTAATTGCATTTGTCACGCTTGTTTCGAAAACACCAAATATTTAATCTTTTTTTTTCTTTCTTTCGTGCCAGATTTCCATTTATCTATAGAAGAATGGGAAGTTCTTCTCAGCCAATATCTTACAAGATTGAAAATTGATCCAATTGCATCTGTTTCTTTCTTTTACACTCAATCTTGGCCTAATTTTCGAACCAACTTGTTAGCAATTGATATTTAATACTTTAGACTTAAAAAAGTTGGTAGGCAGTCGACCATGATACGCCAATTCGAATCCTAGTTATTCAATTTAGGTTTATATTTGAACTAAAAACCCTGGAAAAGTTATCCCCAATTCCCTACAGTTGTACGGCACATCAACCTTTTAGGTCATTTCAAGCCGGGAATAATTATTTTTGATAAAAGTTATTTTTGTCAAACCGTTGTTTTTTTAAATAATACAATGTTAACTATTAAATCCATAGCTAGAGGGAAACCGATATTCATATCTTTCCCATCAGTATTAGTCTAAATCTAGATTCAAATCAAACGTCTGGGATTCGAAATTGCATAATACGATTCCGAAGTCGAACTGAACCAAGTGGACTTCCCCTGTAGTAGAATCAAAAAAAAAAAAATTAATAAAAGATTTGTGTATAACTGTTTTTTGATCCATTGTCATCTTTATTTTTTTAATTTCACGAGAGAGAGAGAGAAGGGGAGAGAGTGATAGTGATAAAGGTAGTGAGAAAGAGTGAGAGAGAGAGTCATAGTTCAGTTTGATAACCATTCAGGGGAGTTACCGAAGGCCGTTGACTCCGTGTCTACACTTAGCTTATATATATATGTGGGGGGGAGTATGTATTAAAATTTTCAAAATCTTACAATAAGAAAAAGTTTCTTAATTAGATTAACAACTTCAAAGTCGAATTGAAAACGGATGAAAGTGGATTTATTAAGAATCAATGCGAAATGAAAAAGAAATTTTTTAAAAGAACAAGAATTCAATGAACGAATAACGATTTTAGAAAAACTAAATAAAATTCTTGTCTTTCTTGACAATCAATGAAAATCAAGTAAAGATCGTTTCTAAATGAACTTCTCACTTGATTTGCTGATTTGAATTCAAGCAGGGTTTTTTTTTTGTACAAAGTGAAAATAGGAATTAAGTCCTGGACGGTAGGAAGCATTTCAGTGTTATAATACCATCTCAATATTCAGTAACCTCTTTAATATCACAAATGACCACATTCCCTCCAGCTATGGAATAAATAGTGCATATTGTGTTAGTAAAAATATGTGTGGAGAAAAAATAACGTTTATCAAAATATGCTTGTTCCTGCATTAAATGACAAAAATGTCGACATGCCTTTAAAAAACAAAACAAAATAATAAAGTACTGAATTAAAAAAATCACAAGGATAAAGATTAACCCCCCCAAAAAAAATAACTCTGCGTGTTTCGATAGAAAAAAAAAGAAGAAAATAAGTTATTTCTGACAATGTAGAAATTAAAATTAATCCTCTAAAAGTATCAAAAAATAGAATAAAAAACTTTCTCACTTTCAAGGCTCGTTTTATATTTCGTCTCTTATATCATGCTTGAAACATTCGCCCCTCCTAAATGGTGTGTCCTAGACAAATAAAATTCCCTTTTCATTGTATATTGTACTAAAGATCTCAATCTAACAATAATATTTCTATATTTCAAAATTCAAGCGGATTTCTATTCTTTAAATAATATTTATGAATTCAGTTTGTTTAATCTTAAATCAGAATCAGATATTTATTTCTAGTTTAAGATTTCCATTTACTTTTGTGGGAAACAAATTATTTCAACAAACGTTTATTTATATCATTTTTTCAATTTCTAAAAAAAGGAAAATTTTATTCAATTGTCATGAAATCGAGATTTCATTCTTTCTTTGCACAGAGGAAAAAATCCACAAGGATTTTATTGATTTAAAACGGTTTTGTGAAAGTTTTCCCTCTTCGATGTTAAGATTGTTCTTTAAGTTTAGGAGTTTCTTTTCTGAACTGAAATTTGAAATGATTTTTTACTTTTCATTCAGAAGTGAGAAAATTATTTTTTTTAAACAAAAACACCCTTTAATGTGCATATTTACTTTGCATTTTTATATTTTATGTTTTAACGGTATAATTGGTTTAATTCAAACATATTTTATTTCTTGGGGAGAGATAATATTTATGACCTTTTATGGTCAACAAAATAGTCAATAAAATTAGATTTTTTCCAAGAAAATATTTTTGTCATTCAAAATCCAAGAAACAAACAAAATAGATTTACATAAAATTAAAAAATAAGAGAAAATAATTTCATAAATACCGACAATCGATATTAAAAATATTTCTGTAAATTAAAGAAAACTGCAGTTTTTTAATTAAAAAGACATAATTTTTATTTGTTTTAACAAAAAAGCTATATCTACAAAAACAATGGCTGAAAAAAATCGCAGAAAAAGTACATCCTAAACAAAACTAAGAACAGCGACTACAAAAGATAAACAACCTCTCAGTTTCATCATTAGAAACACAACAAAAATTCTAACAACATTAAAGTCCCGTTTAGAAAAATTAGTGAACGAAATAAAATCAGTAAAGCCAATCAGTGGGAACAAAAAAAACTCTTGTTAAAAAACAAGAAAAGATGGAAAAAATATTAAAAAGAACAAAAATACTTTTAAAAAAACATTTGCTTGAATAATGACATTCTAAGTATGTTTTTATCCTGAAATAAAAGGAATAGAAGGAAGAAATCTGATTGAATCATTATAACCGATCAAATATAGACTGAAGAGATTTTTCAAACTATGTGTATTAGATTTCAAATGTATAACAAGAATAAAGAGGAAAATAAATCTAAACATTGAAGAATAAAGACTTTGTATCGTTGAATTTCGATTTGTGTGCGAATTTGCTGAAAATCCATTAAAAGCTTCGAGAATAAAGAAGAGTTCAGTGTCGTTGATTCACAAATAAATGAAAGTTAGACATTTTGGTTTGCGATCGTTTGAATCTAAAATGGACAAAATGACAAAAGGATTTTTATTGTTTGAAGAATTTACGGACATTCAGGAAGGAATGCAATGGAAATGAATGACTTTCAATCAGATAATAAAACATATTTATCTACATCAGGGTTTCCCAACGGGGTCCGTACTGCCCACCGTTTCTTAAATTGATTGTTCTTGGCATTAAATAACCAAAAAGGTTGGGTTAGATCGTTAAAAAAAAAAAATTTTAAGTTTATTTATATTAAGGGGACCTATCCTATCGTCCTCAAATATAGACTTGTCCAAAATAAAGGTCTCGGTGGAAATTATAAGTCCATTTTTAAGTTGATTAATTCTTTTACTTGAAAATAAGTCCATTTTGAAGTTAATTATTATCATTTTGAATTTATAATAGCATTGAGTTATAAATATTTATTGTTGAATGAAAAAAATATACAAACTAATCTGATAGAAAGTAATTTTGTTATTTTTCTTAAAAATGTCAAAACTAATTTCAAATTTGACTTTTTTTTTTTACTCAAGTTTATTTTTTCTTTAGAGAATTTTAAAGGTTTTTTTTGTTTCCTTATCGTAAAGCAAAAATATTTTGGATGTTATTTTACACTTGGGAATCTGAGAAGGAAAATGGATTCTCTCCTCAGAAAACTATAATTTCGATTTGGTAGATTAGGAAAGTTTGAAAGCACACACACATACATATACAAGCATACACACACGCACACATACAAATATAAAAGGATGCATGCACACACAAATATACAAGGATGCATGCACACACAAATATACAAGGATGCACACACACACGCACACGTGTGATTATGTGTGTTTGAGGCTTAATTCAACAATACCAGCCCAATTAAAAAAATGGACACTTCTCGTCTACTCAATCTATTTCTTATATTTTCCAACTTCCTGATCAATGCAAAATAATATCAGGTTTGAAACTAATCTGAAGATTTTTCTTAGAAAAAAGTTGACAAAATCAATTTCTTTCATTTTATCAGAAAACCATGACCAAATGATTTGTTAAAGAAACACACACACACATATATGTATATACATATATATGTGTGTGTGTTTATATATATATATATATATATATATATATATATACATATATATATATATAGAGAGAGAGAGAGAGGAAGACACTCTAACACACTATTTTGTATCTTTTAAAAATAATATTTCTCCTTAAAAAGTTGCTTTTTATTTTCATTTTTAAAATAAATATTTTTTATTTCATTTTTTATTTTTATCTCTACATGTTTCTTGCTTAGTTTTAATTTTAAATTTATTATTATTCTTTCTCTTTTTTCTAATTTCTATTTACTCTTAACCGGCTTCAGACTGTTTATAAATAATAATAATAATAATAAAATAATGTTCTTCTGAAGCATCATAGAATTATTGATAATAAATATAAGGTTTTAAGGCTATATGATGCGATAAATGTATTAGGCTGTTATATTTCGAAGCTAAAACTCCATTATCAAACTAGTAGTCTTTTTTCGTGCCTGTTTTTGTGAATTAAGTTGTTTTTGTGGGTTATTTTGTTATGTTCATTGCTGTTTTAAACGATAGTTGCTTAATTTAGCTCTTTTAACGCTTTTGTTTGTTCTTCTTTCCCCTTTCTCGCAAGCAATAATTAAAATAAAATACATAAATAGAATATGAAATCAATTGAACCAAAAAGATTAAGAATACAAAATGCGTAATTCAATTGTATATTTATTTTTGTTTTTCTTTTTAAAATGATTTTTAAAATTGAAGTCATAAAATGCATTTAGAACTATTTAAATCTGTTACAATTGATGAATGCTACGCCCAAAACAAATATTCAAAAAATACTTTTCTTTCTGATCGAAATGCAAATCTACTTGGAAAGATCGAATTGCAAATGCTTGGCTTTGAAGGATGAATAAAGATAAGTTTTTTCCAAAAGATAAAAATCGATCCAATATTTTATCAAGAATAACTTAGCGTTATTTTGAAAAATTCTTTTGTTGTTTTTTTTTTCTTTCTTTCAATTCTTGTGTCTTTTCACAGTAAAATAAACGTTTTTACTTGCATGTTGTCCACTTGGGTTTTTTCGGTGTTTCTTGTCGTAAGCAAAGCATTATTTTTTGACTTTTCTTTTTGAATTTTTTTCTTTACTTAAGGTTTTTTGGCAATAATTTCTGTTGAAATGATAATAAGGACCCTCTGAGTTTCTTTCATAAGTGTTTTTCGCTTTTCTTAAAGTTTTCTTCTTTTTATTCTCAACGTCCTTTTTTTCCCCAATTGGCTTAACTGAGTTTCTCAAAAGAAAAGCTAATCAGACTTTAAGCGCATTTTTTTTTTAAAAGATAAACGCTGGGTGGAGGGAAGGTCTTGTCTCATAAATATTCTTTTGTAAAATCACGTTGTTGCAATGAAGCTAAAAAAAGCTACATTTTTTAAATTGTGTTTTACAGCATTGGATTCTTTCTTTTTTTCCTTCAAGATGGATTTTCACTTGGTGTAGTGGATAGGCAGTTGGGATTCAGAATCGTTACACCTGCCTTTAAAATTGGACTGATACCCTTGGGAAAAGTATAGAAATTCCATGGTGGTTGAATTACAAATTTTTAAAACACAATAAAATAAAACAAATTTAAAATAATTTCCATTAAAAGGGAACGGATAATAAAGGGGAGTTTTTTTTTAATTCAAAAACTGGTAGGATCCTCTTAACAACTTAACTTTTGTTTTTAAAACATTATAAAATAGACAACTTGTAACTGTTAACAGCCATGTTGAAAAATCTTCTGCCCTGGAAATGGTTTTAATGATTTTTTACCTGATAAAGAGCGAATAGAAAGGGAGGTTATTTGTTCCTCTCTAATTACTGGTTGTGATTATGATCTTTATTTATGACACTAGACAGAAATCGAACAAGCAGTTTAATATTTAGATAATAATATTAATAATAAAAGTGTTTTTGGGGTACACAGGCGCCAGGTGATTGGTATGAGACCCCAGAATAATAATAGACAAGGAAAAAAGACCAAAGAAAGGTGATTACGGTCGCTGACTACAAGGGGTGATGAAGTGTCAAAGGAGACTTATTGTTACTCTGTCTCGAAAGGCATCACCAGCAATTGGTAGGGGCTAAGATCTGCTGATCCCAGGCAGAAGTGCTGGGGATAGTTGGGTGAAATGGCAATATTCAGTCTTTGACTGGCATGGAATGGATTATCATGAAGAGAAGAATTTTTGTCACGCTGATCACAATGAAAAACCACTGTTCACGGAAAGCATGCGATATGAGAAGTTCTGGAAAGCACCAGAGAATGAGGCATCGATTGACACCCTTGCAAAGCTCATCCTCGAACTCAGAACAACATTAGAGCTGAACAAAAATATCCTTTTCAGAATTGAACTAAACATTTTTATATCAGGTATTTTATTGGTGTACAATAAAAGAAACAAATATTTCTGCTGTTCGCTTATCAATGAATAGATTAATTAACAAAGACTATAAATCAAATCATACGTACTGCCTTCGTGTTGGTCATTTTTGCTCTCAATAAATAAGAGATATTTTTTGTTTGGACCTTATCTCGTCGACAACTCATATTTGCTTCTTATCTTTTCATCCGACTGGCGTCAAAATAATAAAGAACAATCCATAAATTAAGAAGATAAAACAAATATAGACTATACAAAAAAGAAAAGAAAAGAAAAAAAGAATGTTCTTATCTCTCCGATGATTCAGGCTTCATTTTCTGTCTTTTATTCGTTGTATTAAATAAAAGTTAAGAATAATATTTTTGTCACCAAAAAACTCTGAAAGTAATTGAAACTTACCAAAAAAAAAAGATAACATTTTGAGAAGTCTTTTTATTATATCAGATTATTACATTACTGACTTTGGGAAATCCACAGCGTGAAAGTTCGAATGAACAAATATAAGTTTTGGGCACTTCAGGAGAGAATGGGCACCGTTTTTGGGGCCTTCTTCTCTTCAGTACTTAATAATAATAATTTTTGTCAGTATTTATTACTTTTCACTGGACAGAAATTGCACCGAAAAAAGAATTTCTTGTTTAATTATAATTAAAGCTTATAAGTTATCTTGTGACAAGAAAAAAAACATTTAATGGCCTGTAAAAATTGTGGAGGTATTTTTGAAAATATTGTGTATAACATAATTTCCCCTAATTTTTCCAAAATAAAATTTAGTTGCATTAATTAATTCGTTATTTCAATCTTGATCCACATATTTGAACGCTGAAATTTTGGTTAGTTTTCTTCTAAAATCTTAATAATTACAATTTGTCTTTTTATGTAATCTAAACTACGTTTACTAAGATTAAACATGGTTACATTAAAGTTTGGGTTATGATGATTAAATTCTATGAATTGGGCAACACGTGATTTCGAAAAGAGTAGTATGATGTTCAGGGGAGTGTTGGCATTTGTTTGCTTATTTTTGATCTTTCAACCTAAGTTTAGGTCACACAATAACAAATCTAGAGAAATAGTGACTCACTGCACCATAAATCATTGAAACCTGTGTTAATAGTGATCCACTTCATTCATGCTTTTTTTTAGTTTCCAAAAACAATGAATAAATCAGATTCCAGAAATTTTCGTTTATTTAATTTTTTAACCAAAGATTTAGAATCAAAGTTATCTCCCTTGATCTCAGAATTTATTTTAGTTTTATAAAATAAATTCTACCTTTACTAAATACATCTTCGACTTAATTCTTTTTTTGGTATGAAATTAGTTAAAACACTTTCGATCCTAAATGGCCGATATGTCGGCCTAAGCAACCTAGGGCAAAAAGTTAACACGGCAAAATGACCAACGAGCAAATAACCGCCTTTCTAATATGGGGCATTAGAGGGTTAAAATATCGGCAAAGTTAGGGTCCAAAGGAGAAAAAAATTTTATGTAAAGTTTTGTCAATTGTATTTTGTATTTGATATGAAGTCAGTTCTATAAGGGAAATCTTGGAGATTTTAGGATGAGAGAAAAGACGTCGATTGACAAAAGAAAGAAGAACTTGAACTGCAGTTTCTTGAGGTCGAATTCAATTCTGTCTTTATTAATAGAACCAAAATCTAACAAAGTCTTATTAAATCAATGCCTTTAATTTATTTAATCTTCGAAGAGAATTTCCTTAATAATTCTCACTGGTTTCAGTTGATCAACTTGAATTGAATTTCATTGCCAAAACCAAACAAGGTTTGTCTTTATTTCATGTTGTCTTATGCTGAAGATTATCTTTAATAATTGGAGATGGAGATAGATTTATTTGGTGAGCAGCAGCAACCAAGTTTGGCACAAGGCCATTTTTAAAAAGTGAATGCAATGTTATTGAGTGGGATTTGAACTCACGTACAAGGATTCCAAAGCCCGAGCTTTTACCAATACTCCCCTTCGCTGCCCGATGAAGATAAGATAGAAACAATTGGAGATGAACGATTTAATCAAGGCTTAGAGTTTGAAATGTCTGTGATATTTTGTTGCAAATTTGAAATCCAATAAAAAAAAGATTTAAAAAAAAAACAAAATAGAATTATCATTCTTATTTAAACACATAATGAACTAATCATTTAGATTCTAATAGGCCGATATATCGGCCCTGATGACATACGGCAAAAGAAGAAGCAACAACATTTTAATCCTAATTTGTTTCCCTAATATAAAGGCTCAGAGTGACTACTTGGTAAAGTTGAAAAGTCAGGATCTAAATGTTCAAAATGATGGATAAGCATTCTCTAAAAACTGACTAAAAAATTAAACAACCATTCTGAGGATGGTCGAACAAAAAATGGGAGAATGTATAAAGATACTTAACCCAAGAACAAGGATTTGTGTTAGAAAACAAAAAAACTTTAAAGAAAATATTAAAACAAAATATAAAAGGTATTTTTTTATTAACAATTGTTTGAATAACAATTTTCTGCCTAAAAAGAGTACATTTAAAACAAAACTTAAACTCTTTTTAGAAAACAAAGAAGAATTGTAAAGAAAATATTAAAAAGAAATAAAACAATTATTTTTTTATAATATAACAATTTACTCAAATCGACTAAATTTAAATATTTAGAACAGTGGTTTTCAAACCTTTTTTTGGCTTGCGCCCCCTTCACTGCTGAACAAAAATGCCCGCGCCCCCCTCTTTCAACGAATGCTATAACGATGGTACATCTAGGAGAATATATGGTGGAAGTACATAGGCACGTAGTTCTATTTGGAACGACTGGGGGTGTTTAATTAAATCATCCAATTTTTCTAAACTTTCTACCAAAACCAATATGACATTTTACTTTAATTGCTCTAAGGCCCTCTTCACAATTTTGACGCCCCTCTCATCAGACTACTTACTCGCCAGCGCTCCCTTGAAAGTTGTCATCGCCCACAAAGGGGGCAGTACCACCTACTTTGAAAATATCTGATTTAGAGTAAAAAAAAAACTATTTGTAATCTTAATTATTATCAACATTAGAATTCAGTTGACAAAACATGATTTATGATTTGAGAGTCAGAATTGCAGATTTGAATTATGTCGTTGTCTTTTTAAACAAAATATTTGTAATCTTAAAATCAATCTAAAACGGGTTTTTCTCGTAAATAAAACTAGAATTGAACGCTAAGATTAGCTTTTAGCAATAAATTTGAAGTGACGTTACTTTTAAGAAAACCTGTACGTTACCATTATTGTGATTATTTTTCCAGATGATTTATTCGGTTTCTCTTAAATGTGTTTGAACAAAACAGAATCAACACCTTTCCGTTCGACTTGTAATATCAAACTGAGAAGAAAGCAACGAAATATATTCACACATGAATTTCAGATTTCTAAGAAAAGCTGATAAATTCTCTAGAGTTAATAACAATACGTCGTTATTTATTGTCTCAAACTTTTAGAAAGATTGACTAAATCCACTATTTATAACCGATAGACTTCCTTTAGATTCTCTTTCGTATTTCAAATGAATTATTGTCTCTTCATTTAGTCACAAAAGATCTTATAAACCTTGACAGGCGTTTCTTCTGGTCAGGTCATTTGCATAAGTGTCTCCCAATTTTATTTGGGCGGTTATCTTCTGTTTAGGTTCTATTCGTCCTGTTCAGTGACACACTGTCTCAGCGGTGAAACAAAACTCGCCTTTTGTTTTTTTAGAATTAATTGATTTTATGTAATATTTTATATCAAAAGTTTGAGTAATTTTAATCGTCTGAATCATTGCGTTATGAAAATTTTATTTTAATTGTTTGCATTTCCGTTCAATTTGATTTGCATTTTATGCAGTTATTTTTCCTGATCAACGTCAATCAATAGTTTTTCACCGTGTCTAAATAAAATATGTATAGAATTTAAAGGGTTTTGACCCAAAATTGACTGAGTAGTCTGTTAGAGACTGTAAAAATCAAATCTTTAAACTTTGATCCCTTGCCAGATATATCTACATCTGAAAACCGATTAAAAAGCTGAGCCAAGGTCTAAATGTCCCTTATATCAAATCTCAAGTCTGTAGACTAAAAATTGACGTAGGATTTTCATAGGGACAGATTATACGTAGACGGACACACACATAATTTCCCTTTTATAGAAATTACTTTTATTTCTACTTCTTTTTTTTAATTTTGTTCTTTTTTCCCTTTTTTTGTTGTTGTCATTCTGCATTTCAACATTTCTATTTTTATTCCTTGTTTTTCTAACGAATTCTTCCGGATTTTGCTTTGTTACTCAACGCTAATTCTGTTTTAGAAAGCTTTTCTTATTTATTTGTCCTTTAAAAATATGGAATAAATAATTAGGCAATGCTTTGTTCGCCAATCTAAAATATAATGGCTGCTCAATGGAAAAAATCATTTTAATATATTTAAGATTAATTTTGTTAAAAATTCATTTCCAGTAAAAAGGAAATATTTACTGAATCGAAAACAAGCCTAAGTTAGGCTTATTATATGCTTGAGCTTTTTGTAATCACTGTTGCCCTTCACGTAAATGAGTTACTCTTCTTTACTTGGTGGTTCTTATTCATCTTGGGCTTTAAAAATCTGTGTTATCCTTATTTAAAGCCCAGGATGAATAAGAACCACCAAGTACAGAAGAGTAACTCATTTACGTGAGGGCAACAGTGATTACAAAAAGCTGCAGTATATAATGATTAACTCTCTCACGTTAACAAGCCAAATCTGTCCGAGGCAGGTGAAAGTGAATATCGTGGTTTTGACAGGGATTTGAACAAGTTTAATACGATTCCAGAGTCCAAGCATTAACCACTGCTTTACCGTTGCTCCCAAATTCATTCAAAATCATCACAATTCCCAATAAAAAAGCAGTAAGGATGGAGAAATGGTAAAAGCTTAGAAATCTGGAATCGTATCACACGAGTTCAATCGCCAGTCAAAACCAATACATTCACCTGAAGCTGTTTCGTGCAGATGGGGCTCGTGAACTTAGAAGAGTAAATCATTTAGGTGAAAGACAACACTGATTACAAAATCCCAAGGAAAAAATAAGCTTGAACAAATTGCCTTGTGGGTAGGCAGTCAAACTTCAGAACTGTAGTACGCAAGTTCGAATCCTAGTCGTTCCATTTGCGTTCATAATTGGATTAATACCATTTTGAAATGTATGAGCCCCCACATTCCCTCTATCTATGGGTTAAATAGTGCACATTGTGTTATTAAAAAATCACGTGAGGACTAAAAAGAATGTATGTCAAAAATTATTGTTCTCGGCATTAAATGACCTTCATAAATAATAATAAAAAGGAATTGTGAGGATTTGTCTCCAAGACTTGATAAAAAAAAAAAAAAATTCAAGCCAAAAACAATCCAAAATTTTCTTCATCACAAAATTTCGTTGCATTTCCAGATTCTAAATTCTGGGATTTTTATTTTAACGCAAAAATTTGTAGGCCTAAAATATCTGCACAAAACTGAATAAAAAAGTTCGGTGATGAAAAATTAAATAGGATTTCAGAAGGCAACCTTTTTATACTGCTTCAACTTTGCTGCTCTTAACTTACCTTCCATATAATGTAAGAGAGAGCATAATGATAATATGGGATGAAATAAGGAAAATATTATAACCACACAGATTGAGTTTAGATTTATCAACTTTCATTTGATTGTTAACGCAGTTATCAAACACCCCCCCTCACTCAGACAAAAAAAAAGAAATAATTGTTGTGTCTGGTAAAAGCATTAACGATATAGACTTTGTATTGAAGATGATTAGATTAAAATCTTTATCAGTTCTGCCGATTAGTGGCTATAAACCATCAGCCTCGATAATTACACATGTAATTCTATTATTTACTTTCCGACAAAACTAGATTCAATTGCATTGGTCGAAACATTAAAAAAAACCCCAAAAGTTAAGATAATTTTGATAAACGGACGTTTCATAAAAAATAAACTTAAAAATATATATATATAAAAAAGTATATATATTTTTTATTTTTAAGTTTGTTTGTGTTAACGGCTTATCAACTCATTTAGGTCATTTAAATGCCGAGAACAATTACTTAACATAAACTTTATTTTTATACACACAGTTTTTTTAAATACACAAGTTGTACTATTTAATTCATAGCTAAAGGGAAGATAGGGATTCATACCTTTCCCAAGGGTATTAGTCGACATGTTTAAGTAAAGGAAACAACATGAATTCGAACCCGCGTACTACGGTTCTGAAGTCCGAATGCCTATTCACTGGGCCATGCCGACCACCCCTTTATTCTTCAGATAAACTCAGACTTTGTTTTTATTTCTTTTGTTAATTTGTTATGTTCTAATATCCCAGCCAAGCTGTGAAAATTGTTTTCTATTTAGTCATTAAGCCTAAACTTATATTCTCGGTTTGTTTTAGAGTTTCCCAAAGCTATATTTAAGAAAATTTGGAGAAATAAAAGTGGCACGATCTTATAGATAAAATTTCATATTATCCTACCAATAAAATTATAGAAATCTAGCTGGAAGTAAAATCGTCAAAATATACATCCATTAAATGTTAAATAGAAAAATGCGAGCATGAAAAGTAAAATGGTTATGGTTAAACTTAGATAAAAAAACCCAAAAAACCTGCTGTTAAAACTGGAAAAGAAAAAGACAAGATATTCCAGTAAAAAATATAATAACTTTATAACTTGAAATATTGCTGTAATAAGAATTTAAAAAAAATTAATATTTTATATGAATTCTTTATGCTGCAATATTTTCAGTTATAAATTCATTATATTTTTTTACTTGAATATCTTGTCTTTATAAATATCTATCTTTTCAAACAAAAATTTTCAATTTTTGTTTCAAAAGATAAATACTTATCTGACCAATAATCTGTAATCTTTCTTTTTGAAATCTGGTTGAAAAATAAGTAAGCAAAGCAGTTTAAAACAAAACCAAAAAACTAACACTTTACCATCTATTAAAACACGATAGTTTGAATTTATATATATATATATATATATATATATATATATATTATATATATAAATCAGGATATTTGTGAAAACTCTCATAAATATCTGCACATATTTGATAGATAGCAAATTGCGATACCAAATGCATTTTTTCTCGTCAATTTCCTCAGGGTTCTTTATAGATCGATGCAATTTTTACGCTGTTGATTGAATATTCCACAAGTGTTGATAATCAATAAATAAAAAAAAACGAAAATTCGTCATATTTTATCTAAAAGTTCGATGCAATTTTGATCCTTTGGAACCTGGCAAACAGAATTAATATCGCATTTCGGATTCAAAGAAGAAAAAAAAAGCGAATGCGATTAAATTCTTGAACAAACCACAAATATCTTCGCAAATTGTCAAAAAGATTGACTTACAAAAGTCAAAAGTAGACATCATAAATATTAATAAGAATGTTTAACATTTTCGATATTGAACGAGTGATTTGAATCTTTTGTGGGAGTTTGAATAAATTGTAATTCAAATAAGAATTGAACAAATATTCATTTGTTTTTTATCCTTTTTATGGCAAATTTATTTTTTAAATCTACTTTTAGGACTATTGTCCTCATCTTTACAAATGTTGTTCTCACCACGTTTCGGCCAACTATTCTACTCCCCTTCTTCAGGTGTATAATTCCATTAGGTTGGGGCAACAAATTTCGATTCTTGATGTTCAATTTTAAACGACGATAACTCCTATCATAATACACTTTATCAACTGAAATAAAACCTATCAGAATTGATGTATTTTTGTCGATGAGAAACAAGTTTATTCCTTGGCATAGAAATTTTGGATTTCTGGAAGCAATAAAGTCATTGAAAGCACATTCGGCATCATCTTGGCATTTGAAGCATTTTTTGTACAGGAAGTTGTCGAGATGCTTAAAAAAGTGACAATCAGTGGCTGAGAGGTCCGATAAACATTGTGGATGAAGCAGAGTCTGATAGTCCAATTCTTTCAGCTTCTGCAGGGTCAGTTTAGCAACATTTAGGTGAGTGTTGTCTAAAAAGAACAATTTTCCCTTTATATTGAGAAATCTTGGTCACGTTCATTGGAGCTTCTGGTATATTTCGGTAATTTGTCAGCATTACTTCTCCACTGTAATCATTTCCCCCAGATTTAAGAAGCTGTAATGGACGAGACTGGTCGCAAACAACCAAAAAATTACCATAACAATTTTTGGTGCAATGTCGGCTTTGAGAAGTGTTGTGGATTCAACAATAGTGTTGCATGTCACCGATTGTCGTAGAGGATCCATATCTCATCATTCGGCAAAATCCACTCGAAAAATGAGCCGTTTTTGTTGCATAAAAGGAGCATAGAAGACACCTTAAAAAACGAAGATTTTTTTTTAGTTTCATTTAATTTATGCGGAACTTGGAGTATGAAATCCTATTACACGAGTTTGAATCCAAGTCAAAACCATTACATTTCAGTTGTTTCGGGCATATAGGGCTTAACTTGGAAGAGTTACTCATCTAGGTGTAAGGATATCACTCAATTGAAACACTTAGGTGAAATGAGACTCGTCAACTCAGGTTGTGTAACTACAATAGGCGAGGCCAATACTGAGTACTAAAAGCACGTAAAACTGGCCTTGTGCCTACCTTAAATTGGTGGTCGACCAAGTAGTCATATCCATAGTTCAAATCAACACATTGCAATTAAATATTCCTATTTTTCTAAAGGATTCTTTTTAAACTTTTAGTACACTGTATAAATTCTATGTGTAATCTATTTCGAAATTTTAAATCTGCTCTGAACTGATTTAAGATCATATGAATGCAGAATTAATTATCTTATTATTTCAGGAAGAAGGGCACTATTTACGCTAAGGTTTCCCTCAGAATTATAATAATTAGAAGAATGATATATTTCAATTATGTATTTGTTCGAGAGTGAACTCTATAGACAAAGCAAAGTTTAAACTAGAGACACGCAATTCTGAATTCGATATTCCAAACAATTTCTTAATTGTTGTTACTGAAGCTTTATAAATAATTGATTCCATTGAGAATGAGTTTTGTTGTAGAGATTTGTGTTCTTGATGAATTCAGTGTTAAACAAATATTTTCATCTCATCAATTCCAATAAAAATTAAGGAAACAAACAAATTCCTTTTGGCAAATAACTGTTTTATTATTTGTTATTTTGGAAAAACAGTTTTGTAGGTTAAAAAACAAAAACAAGATGTCGATTTTGATGGATGACTTCAATAAAGAAATAAAAAAAACAGAAAAAACAGGTGCTTAATTAGGAATTGATTGCATGTAATTAGTGTTGAGGCAGTGTCATAGACTTAAAATAAACAGTTTCTCTCTCTCTCTCTCTCTCTCTCTCACACACACACACACACACACACACACACACAAAGAGCGAAGTTGCACTATTGGTAAAAGCTCGGACTCTGTAATTGTAGTACGCGAGTTCAAATCTTAGTCAAAAACCATTGCATTCAACATTAGCTGCCTCGGGCAGATGGGGCTTGTTAACTCGGGAGAGCATCTCATCAAAGTAATGGGCAACACCAAATGTAAAAAGCTCGGGTAAGAGCACATAGAAATGGCCTTGTACTAAACTTGGGTTGGTACTCACCAAGTATATATATATATATATATATATATTATTCTAAGTGATAAGGTTGCTTAAAATTATAGTTAGAGTGCTCAATATCAGTGA
>JAUZSX010138228.1:0-32500 GCA_034780655.1 Idiosepius hallami
TTTCCATTACTTGACTATTTTACGATTTTTTCCATTACTTGACTATTTTACGATTTTTTCCATTACTTGACTATTTTGTGATATTAAAAAAAAATTGTAGTTATTACTTATAACTACAGAATTAATAAAAAATGTAAAATCGCAAAATAGTTACATCTGTAAGAATATTATCCTTTTTCTATAACAACCAAAATCTCCTTTGTCATTATACTTCACGATGAAGTAGCAGTTTGATCATATATTTTATGTCTCTGACATTTCTCATTACTTATTGTACAAACTACGTTTCATACACACACATTTATATATAATAATATATATATATATATATATATATTTGCAAATATTGAAATTGTATAAAAAATAAAAATGAATTTCCTTGTTATTTTCCTCCCGCGATCACAAACCCATACACACATAGATCTACATTGCTTCTCAGGTTGTTGTTTTTGTTTAATATTGTTTGTCTTAGAGACATTCACTCAGATACAAAAACAAATAAAGACAATTTTCTAAAAGCTTTTGTTCTATGACTATTTTTTCCGAACACTGGCTTATTCATCTCAGAATGAGACATGAGAAACACACAATGCTTGCTTTTAGAAAAGTTCACTAAGAAACATTTCAATATTGTCACAAAAGTGTACAGAAATCTGTTGTCTAAATCCAAACACATCTACGCAGGAATAAACACCTGCGTGCACTAAGAAGAAAAAGGGGAAATAAAGAATAAAATCTTCAAGTGGCGTCAAAAGAAAGGTATTTCTAATCAAAAGCCAGATATGGACATTTGACACCAAGGGGGACTCTATTCTTTTATTCTTTTCCCCAGTACAATGTTTCCCAAAGTGGGCGGTACTGCCTCCCTCGAACGTGATGAATTGATATCGGAGGGGGAGGCATTATGGCAAAAGACAGAGTGGTATGAAGAACAACCAAAAATAGGCAGTTATTTGGGGTGGGAACTAAAGAATACACAATTAAAAATAATTTTGAAGACAAAAGAAAAAAGAATGATTAATTAATTATTACATTTGAAAAACGTATTTCGTGTTTAATATTTTTTTCAAAAAGTTTGTGTACTATATCATTTTTTTTTTAATACAAACTAAAATTATTTCACAGGCACCGGGGACTTGAAACTTAGATAATTAACCAAGTCTATTATATCGAGAAGCAGTTATTCTTCTTTTTATACTAAATTCATTTCTAATACTTCATAACCCCAAATTCATTTCTAATGCTTTTTATACTAAATTCAATTGTAAAGAAAGTTTTGAAGGCCTATTTTATAGAAAGGCAGAAGCGTAAAATATGCAATCTGAATAATTAAGAAAAAATAATTTTTGAGACTTTCATTTTCTGAAAAGATGTAAAGGCCTCAAACAAACATAGTGATCTGATTTTTTATATTATAAGAGATATATTGTTTTTGTGTTATGTTGGACTTTAAGACTGAAACATTTTAAAGTTAACATTTGTTTAGATAGGGAAAGAGTTCGTGAATATAAAAGTAGTAATTTCGAAATTCCGTAAATATTTCCGATGAAAAGGAAAAGGTCGCACAATTCGATCATCTGAAGAGGAACGAAGGGTTCATCGGCCAAAGCCTTGCAAAGTTTATAATTATAAGAATAAGTAAAACAGAACTAAAAGTAATCAACCCTCATCCCAAGGATTTGGAAGATGAAAATAATAAATATGAGAACAACGGTTCAAAATATCTATCTACAAGTTATAAACTCAAAGGATCGTGAAAGTAACAATAAAATAAAGAAACAGTATAAAAAATAGATATACAAATGATCGAGCCTAATTGCCATGAATTTGAACGCAACAATGATAAGGCTGAGGGCAACAATCCGAAAAATAGATGTACAAATTATTGAGCTTCATCTCAAGGATTGGGAAGGTAATAATGAATAAAATGTCCAACAATAGATGTACAAATTATCAAGCTTCATCCCAAGGATTCGTTCGCCTTTTATTTATTTCTTTTTGTCTAAAAACAATTTTTTTTATTGATTTAAGAAATTATTTTGATTTGAAGTGAAAATTGGATTGAACAGCCATATTGAAAAGGTTTTAAAATTGCATTATCCCAAATGTTCTTATTTATTTGCATTAATGTGTCTTCTCTATTCTTAGTTTCACTCGATGGCTTTCAGTTTTCAGAGAAAGCTTTTAGAGTGTTGAGAGCGTGATTTGTGCTTAATGAAAGAAGTAAACTAAAAGTTTATTAGATGAAAGAATGTTGTAGAAAAAAAATGAGGACTTCAAAATTACCAAAAGTCGGCTGTCAAGATGTCAAGGGAATTTGATGAAACCCTGCCCATCGTACAATAAAAATCTGACAATTACCTTCTAGCATACTCAGTTAATGAAATGTTCCAGCATCTGTACCCTAGCACTTACTTGCCCAATTTCAGAGCCATCCGTCAAAATTTTAAATTATACTAAACTTTACATCAATCCATATTCATTAGATTTACAAATTTTATGACTTATTTCGACCTACTGCCGATATATCTTGTTACGGCTGTAATTATGTACCACACAAAAAATATAACGCATGCATGTCAGTCAAGTCGTACTGGAGACACCGGTTCCTATTAGGTAATCGAAGATAAGCAGGGTCAAGCCTAATCAGTAGCAAGCCGGGTGACTATTTAAGATTATTCGGTACTGTATTTTTCACCCAGAAATACACAGGTTAGTATCTGACGGCGCACAGACATTACTTTTTTTTGTACTTTGTCGAAATCTTTAGTCATTTATATATTACTGTGGGTTTCTCCAAAAATAAAAGTACCTTTCTTGTGTTAGATTGAAGTCTATATGCAGTCTAGTAGTATATGTTTTACTTTAAGTTTCTTTTTAGATGGAATGTACGCAATAGATATACGAAAAACCCGAATAGAGAGAGAGAGAGAGAGACACACACACACAAACACACAGAATATGCCATAATCATAGTAACTTATTACTTGGTATTTCAAACAATTCAAAACTGATTTATCTACACTAGTTTCCTAGAAAATGACTATTAACAAAATAAACTTAAGCCTAAAACGCATTAATGTATTGTGTTTTTCCTACGGATATATTAAATAAAAACTATTATTGACAAATATCAAAAAGCACTTGCTCTATCTCAAAATTATCTGTAAAAATTTAAAATTACATTAAATTCACACCAACCCAAATTCAGTAATTTTCCAAGTTCTAACTAACTTATGTCATTCTTTACTACACAAATAAACAGAATGAAAATACTGATTATCATTTTTCTCGATAGTTTAGACAACTAAAATGATGAAAATAAAATTTGAGGGCTGAATAACTTAGATAAAGCAATTTAATAAAGTTTTGGGTAAAATAGGAAAGAGCATAAAACTTTCTTTTCTTTGCTGCTGTGGTTGTGCCCTATGAAAAAACTAACAAAAGCAATAATTTTTTGTCATTCTAATCTATGACAGACAATGAAACAAAGATTTTTTTTATCTTATAGGTTTTATTGAATCAAGGTATTTTGAATCTTTAACAAAAGAGTTTTTCTCTTAAAGTAAAAAGTAAAGAGCGAAATAATCTCTAAACATCATTAGAATATTTTTGCTAAAAAGTTCAATTACCAAAATAATGTCATTTATCAGAACATTCTCGTTTGTCTTTCTCGGACAGTTAACTCAAACACTCACTAAAATACTTTTTCCCACAGTGCCATGAGATTTGACCTTCTCTTCACCTAGAACAGAATCCTGATTTTTGGGTCATCTCTTTGCAAACGCTGCGATCCTTTCCTTGGCAATTTATGGCATAAACTTCGACACTTGTATAATAATTGCTCCTGAATCATTCGGGATAAAAAAATGGCATGTCAGAGCCGAAACGAGGCTGAATGGAAGGCTAAGCCACTTGGAATGATGAGAGAATAATCAGTTCGAATCCCAGCCGTTCATATTCTTATCTTGCTTAATACCCTATGGAAATATATGAATCTCCTTTTCCCTCAGTTATTGATTAAATATTTATTCCATTGATTTGGATATAGATTAGATCTGGGGAGCGCTAGTGAATTCCAGGTTATCTTGAGCGTTGTTATATTTACTTGATGAGCACCAACCAAGTTTGGCACAAAGCCATTTTTACGTGCTCTTACCCGGGCTGTTTACATTCGGTGTTACCCTTCACCTAGATTAACTGCTCTTGCGAGTTAACGAGCTACATCTGCCCAAGGCTGCTAAAGTGAAAGTAATGGTTTAACTGGGATTCGAACTCTCGTAACATGATACCAGAGCCCGAGCTTTTACCAATGCTCCACCGTCACTGAGAGTTGTTATATGAAGTCGTTGGGTTCAATGCCTAAAGCTGGCTTTACCTGGACTGATCAAAAATGATAAGTGATAAAGGTTAAAACAATGTCCTTAAAATAGATGTAATAATGATCAAACTTCATTAAGGTTTGTTAAGGTAATAATAACAAGAAAGTGGAAAACATTATGAAAAATACGTATAAAAGTTATTAGCTTCACCTAAGTGATTGTGAAGGCAACAATATTAAGAATAAAGAAAACATCCCGAAAAATAGATGTACTAATTATCAACCTCATCTCAAGGATTGTGAAGCTAACAATGATAAAGCTAAGGACTACAGCCCCAAAAATAGATGTAATAAATATGTAAAAATATAGGCAGTATTCATGAATAAAACAGTCTTCATAAATTTAATACAAAATTTAAATCAAATCATGAAAATATTACTTAAAAGAAAAAAAAATGATGTGTTCAGTTTGAAGAGTTCACCGCTAACAGGAAACGGTGAACTTTAATTTCCTCACGCAGCCTTATTCAGTGGTTATCATTTGAAAGCAGATTCAAGTTTTCCAGAGAGCAAATCAACAAAGATGGTTTTGTTTAAGTTAACTTTTAAATTTGAGAAATATACGAACGCGTTTTCAAATAAATAAATAAGAACTTGGATGATTTATGTAATTAAACTTTTTCAGACAAATAAATTGCCTTTTTTCATAGAGAGTGGTAAATGCACTTTCATATTTGTAATTAAAATAATCGAGCAAATACAGCTTTGTTTTATTTTTTTATTTCAACGTTTTTTTTTCCTATTTTGAAGATTTTTATTTGATTTCATTTCAACTTGTTTTTATTAAATATATTTTCTTTGATAATCTATTATATTATTTTGTTTTTAATTTTTTCTTTAGATTTTTCTCTAATATTCTATATTTCTTTTAATATTTTTCTTTATTATTTATTTTTTTCAATATTTTTGTTAAAAGTTTTAATAATTTCTTTAATGTTTCCTTTGATATTACTTTAGAATTTTTTTTCCTTTATATTTTTATATTTTATTTTAATATTTTTTTTCTAGAATTTTAATATTTGGTCATTAATATTTCTTAATACTTTCTCTTTTATCCTAATAAAAGTATATTTCTGTAATATTGTCTTTTATCTGCTTTTACTCCGTTTCTTTCCTTAATATATTTCTTAAAGGTCTCTTTAATATTTTTTCTCTTATATATTTACTACAATATTATTTACAATATTGTTTCTTTAATATGTTTTCTTTAATATTTTTAATAACATTTTTATTGAAATTATCTTTTTTCGTTATTTATTTGTTTCAATTCATTAATATTTTTTACTAATTTTCACCGCCACCATTTTTGAAAAAAATAGTTTTATATTTTTCTTTAATATTTTTGCAATATATATTTTTCAATACTATCTTTTAATATTTCTATAATATTTTCTTCAATAAATTTCCTTTAATGTTTTTATAATAAAGTGAGTTTGAAATAGCACATTCATTGCTACATTTAATGCACTTAATATTGGTTAATTTTCATGAATTAAATCAACAAAATATAGAATTGATTCACTCATGATTGAAACTAGTAAATAAACACATTGTATTAGTCTAAGGGTACCGACGGTGGAGCATTGGTAAAAGATCGGGCTCTGGAATCGTATAACGCGAGTTCAAATCTCAGTCAAATCCATTGCATTCACTTTAGTTGCTTTGAACAGATGGGGGTCGTTAACTCGGGAGAGCAACTAATCTAGGTGAAGGGTAGCACTAAATTAGAAATGCCCAGGTATATCGATCACGTAAAAATGGCTTTGTGCCTAACTTGTTTTGGTGCTCGACCAAGTATATATGACATTGTATTAGTCTAATACATATAAGTATTAGACTAATGTATATGTAAGAAATATGTATACTTGGTCTGATAACACTAAAAATTAAATATACCAATTTTAAAAACGAGATAGCCATAACAGAAATTTATAGCTGAACTTAACTTTCAAAAATTATATAATCTACCTGAAAAATGTATACACTTATTTTTCTACATGTTGTTACGAGTACCACATTTTAGTTAAAACTTTGTATCTTTCCCAAGCATGTTTACCGACATAATTGTATTATCTTTTTTTTATTTTTAAGGCTGGGATATTCCTTGTGGGAGACAATTTCCGTTTAGATATATCTTTTAATTTTTTCTTTTACCCCAAATATGGTTTATTAATTTCATTAATGTTTCTTTTGTAATCCATCTTTTTTCTTCTTCTTTTCAATGACATTTGAGTCTACGACTCCATTTTGTTTTTACCGCATCCATAATCAACCAATCAACTTCTGCATTTGTTATAGCCATTGTCAAACTTATAGCAGACAAAAGATAAAAAAAAAAACTTTTTCAAAGTTAAGATCACATGTTTCTCTTCCTGGAGTTTTTCTTTTACTTCAATCTTTTAGCGTCAATTACAGTCTTGACATTCTGACTATTTTACGTATTATTGTCGACTTTCGAAATAGAAAGGAAAGACATTTTTTAAAATTTTCTTTATGTGGACTCCGTTTCTTTTTAATTCCTTGCAAATATATATCATTAATGCAAATAAAACTTTACTTGATCGTGTTGGCAATGATTAT
Source organism: Idiosepius hallami (assembly GCA_034780655.1). NCBI lineage: Eukaryota > Metazoa > Mollusca > Cephalopoda > Idiosepiidae > Idiosepius > Idiosepius hallami. The sequence goes on from JAUZSX010138228.1 coordinate 6,962, forward strand.
TATTTTGCACAGACGTAGGTTGGTTTGGTTTTATTTGGTAAAAGGTTTTATTGCACATCAACCTCTATGGGTGATTTGATCCCAAATCAATTACTGAAATAGTTTTCGATTTATTTTTGTAGTTTGTATTTATCTAAATAAAGTTCTTCCGATTAAATCAAAGTAAGTTTTGTTAGGATCATATTTTCTTTTACGGATGTATATTTTTTAGGCAGGCTCGAATTTTGTTAGTGTTTGTTTTTCGAATAGTTCTTTTAGCATTTTAATAATAAATAGCAAATCAACAACTGTGGGTGATTTCATGGCAAATAAATTGTTGAATTCGAAAAGTTTTTGGTATTATTTCTTCAATTAAGTGATGTTCTTCGGATTATTCATTTGGTGAAGGTGGATTTCTGTTACGATCATATTTTCTTGAATTTTATAAGGAATTATTTTTAATGACTCTTCGTAATGTATGCATTGCTTTATTTAGAGACCTGTTGTCATCATCTGTCGTAGTTATTAGTTCATAATGTTTCAGATGACTTATTACCCATACCCCCACCAAACATTGCTTTTCATAGTGTCGCAGTTAATCATTTTACTAAGTTCAGAAGGTAAGACGAAGACAACGGTCCGGTAAATGAATTAATATATCATCTTTACTTGTACAGATTTAAAAACGAAGAATTGCGTTTGGGTTTGTTTTTTCGAATAATTCTTTCATGTTTTTGACGTTTTAATGATTTATGGCAAATCAACCACTGTGGTTCATTTCATGGCAAATCAATTATTGAATTAAAAATATCCAATTGTGAATGTGAAAATGTGTAATTTGTTCAATTAAGTAAAGTTTCTCAGATTATTCATTAAGTTCCGGTAGGTCAAAATTAAGCGAAAAATTATTTTTCAACATAATCAGAGGTCAATGTTCACTGGACGCTTAAAAAAGACATCTTATTTAAAAATAGATTAAAATACTTGTCTAATAAATTAACTAAACATTTATACATCTATTTTACAAGCTGTTTTCCACATCTTTAGCATTGTTACATTTACAATTATTAAAATGAGGTTTATTAATTTGTACATCTTTTTACGAAATGTTATCCTCATCCGATGTATCATTGTTATCATCCGAGATAAGGTTTGTTAAATATTACGTTTGTTGTCCTCATCTTTATGATTGTTACCTTTGTAACTGTTAAGATTGGGTTTGATAATTTATTCATTCAATTTTCAACCCGTTACGCTACCATTATCTTTGCTACGTTCACAATCCTTCGATTGAGGCTTGATAATTTGTATATTCAAAGACCTTGCAGATGGCTGTGTCAATAAACTTTACGGACTTAGTCCCTTCTCTCCGTAAGAAATACTTTCACATCGGTCTACTATCTTCCAATGATAGCAGAGTAATAGACTGAAAATATTGCATCAAATATGCATTATCAAAACCAGAAGAGTCAAGATTTACCAAAACAAACATCAACACTGAGACTCTTTGTTTTTTTTCTTCCTTTTCTTTCAATTCGTCGGCCAAGTCTTCATTTATCCGTAAACAAAGATTTGCCTCGAAATTTAAATATTAATAAAATTCAAAGAGTTGTTGCAAAATGAATGTAACAAGGGAATACAAAACATTTTGTTTTTATCCAAGTAAAAATAAAGGTTATTCAGATTAAAGTAATCAAGACAAAGATGAACATTTATATTTATATATTGATAAAGAATTCCAGCTTGACATCAAGCATTGACTCTTTTATTTAGGACAGAAATGACAATCAACATTGAAAAATTATTTGTAAATAATTATTATAATGCAAATAACAACAATATTAATAATAGTTGAACGATAAGGGGAATATCCTGCAGTCACGAACAGTAAGGTATCCAAAGATACTGAAACTCCGGACTTACTTTTAATTAAGGAATCACCACTGTTAATGAGAGTTGTGTAAAGTGGGTGCAGAGGAGTGAAAGCTATAAAATGGAGCCTCATACAGTCTTTCACTGAAATGGTGCGTAGCTTGCTGGAATCTAAAAGAGACTTGTTATCACTGACATACGAAAAAAAAAAATCACTGATTTCTAGGCGCGCAAGTAGGCCTACCTGGTGTTTGGAATAAGATTAATTAAATTAAAAAGAAAAAAAAAACTATAATCCCTGCAAAAGCAAAGTCGATTTGGAAACGTACGTAGTCAGACTTCGAGATCATAATATGCAAGTTCGAACCTCAGTCTTTCCATTCACGATCATAATTGCACTAATACCTTTGAGAAATGTACGAATCTCCAAATTTTCTCCAGCCTTGGATTAAATAGAGCCTATTGGATTAAAAGAAAATGTGGAGAAATTTGCGAAGCGCCAGATCCTTCTAGTACGACTGTGATTTGATAACTGGGAGTTTTAGCAATAGATATATTCGAAGAGCATCTGAGATAGTGGATGCTTTATGAATACGAAAATACCACTTAACTGTTGAAGCTGCACGAAGCATTAAATGAACAAAAACTTTAAGAGAGGTTTTGCAAAGTTTTTATTTATAAATTCCCACGATAAAAAAGTTACAACTGAGAAGACAGAATATAATACATAATTGACAATAAAAATAATTAATAATATAATGAAAGATGCTGTTAAACAGGTAAAAATTAGCCAGTAAAGGATGAGCCCAAAAATTAAATTCAACCCATATCTAAAAAAATCCAAGCTATTTATGATCTCGCTGAAGCAGATCCGAACTTAACTAGCAGTGAATTAGCCCAAACATTCAACAAAACTCTTATTTCCATAATTTTCTGCTTTATTTCAGTTTTCATAAAATTGTTGCAGAAAACATCCACATTGCATTATTCCGAACGTGATAAAACAGAATAAGAAATTGTACAGTTTTATGTTATTCAAAAGAAAAAGATCAAAATAAAAGTCCCTTTCAAAACTCAATCGTTTTTTTTTCGACTAAGTTTTTGTTAATTTAAAAAAAAATTTTTTTTTTGGATCGGAAAAAATTTCAATGCATTCGTCAACAATGCAATCAGTTCAATTGTTTTCAAGTACGAGTAGTATTGATTGCACTTTTTACATCATATCTTGAGTAGTCAAGAACATTTTTAAGTGGATACAAAAAAATTACTCGAGAAAGTTAAAATATTTTTTATATATTTTGAGAATCCCAATTGATATAATAATTTCACAAAGTCAATATGACTATATTGAACATGTGGCAGCGACAGTGGAGCATTGGTAAAAGCTCGGACTCTGAAATCGTATTACACGAGTTCAAACACCAGTCAAAACTATTGTATTCACTTTAGCTGCCTCAGGAAGATGGGGCTCGTTAACTCAGGAGAGCATCTTATCTAGGTGAAGGATAACACCGAATATAAAAAGCCCGAGTAAGAGCACGTAAAAATAGCCTTGTGCCAAACTTGGGTTGGTGCTCACCAAGTAAATATAATATTGAACATGTGATCAATACGCGGGTTTGAATAATAGTTGTTCCGTTTTCCCTTCATGATTGGACTTATACTCTTGGGAAAGATATGAATTCCCAGATTCCACCCAGCTATGGATTAAATCGTTCATATTGTCTTGATAAAAAATGTGTGAACAACGGAACGTTCAGAATATATGACAGTTAACGACAGTAAATGACCTTAAGGTTGATAGGCCATAAAACAAAACAGACATCAAGATGAATATATGAGTGTCGTACCCTACTTGAATAAAAAGCTTTCTATCTTTTATTCCAAAACGAATGGATTGGAGGAGATTGCAAATTGTATTGTTATGATGACTGAACTTATTTATGACCTGAAAGTTATAGCAATTCATTGCAGATATTGATGGTATGGGACTCTAAGAAAGCAATATTTATCATGGATTTTTGTCAGAAGCAGAGATACGTCATTAAATTCCCCTACGAAGAAAGAATGAAACGATCAACAATCACCGGTACTTGTTAAACGTTTAAACAGCTGATACAGTCTATGTCAGCACAGTTAGAGGGTGGATTCGTCAATTTCAGGAGGGCGAACGAAATGTGAGGAATAAATCATGCTTCGGGCGTGAATAAAGGAGCGCTGTGTTTATTGCGGACAAAGATTAATGGAGAAGATAATTGAGAATTGTGTTGACTCTGTAAAGAAAAAAAAATCTAACACACGCTGGCTTTAATGGTTCCACTTTTGTATCCGTTATCCCTAGCTTAAAAATATAAAAATAAATTGTAGCATTATTTTCGGAACGATCCTCATATTGAATAATAACTAATGGGTAGGGGTAAATGACCGTACTTAGTAAACTTCTTCGATTACCATATGTTCACTAACATCTATTAAGTAAAAATCAAACCGTTTTGGTGTTATGAGATCATATATCCTGTAACTTAACAAAATGAAGCCACAATAGTAATTTAAAAAAATAGCCCGTTCATAAGTAGAGCTCTACAGAAAATGTAATATTAATAGTTATTAGGGAATAAATATTAAGGCTACTAAAAATTGCATATGTGCGTTACTGCCTTTCTATACAATAATATTTCTGAATCCACCTTAGAGAAAAAGTTAAAATTAATTTTGTTTAAATAGCATTAGAAATAAATTTATATAAAAAGGCATTAGAAATAAATTTATATAAAAAGGCATTAGAAATAAATTTATATAAAAATGCATTAGAAATTTTATTTTTCGGAATCCTTAAGATGAGGAATGAACAATTTTATAAGTATTATTTGGATTATTGCCCTGATATTTATTCTAATGTTTTAATAAACTTAGTGAAACAAACAAAAAAACAAAAAAAAAAACAATTAGGACAATAATTCGATTTATACTTACAAAATATTACAAAAGAATTTACTATAAAAAAAAATTAAAAATGAATTTAGTAGAGCAAGCTGCTTTCCTATATAAATAGTTTCATTAATTAGTTTAGTGGCAAATTACAGGCGCCCGGGCAATGCTTCTCGTTATTAATATTTTTTGCAGTTTTTGTGTTATTTTCTTTCAACTGGGTTAAGTTGAATAATCCTCTCAAAGGCCGTAAACATCGAAAACCATGCCTATACGGAAAGAACGATTGTGCTTTGTTATAAAAAGATCTAAATACTTCAGAATACACCAAATTACTTGACTCAAGTAATATAACTCAAGCAATATTAAGTTTTATTGGAAATGAATTAAATTTCTGATTTTGTTTTACTGCGTATCAACCTTCTTTGTCATTTAATGCCGAAAACAATTACTTTTTGATGAACGTTCTTTTTGTCCACACGAAGTTTTTTAATAACACAATTTGCAATATTTAACCCATAGCTGAAGGGAATGTGAGGATTTAAACCTTTCGCAATGGTTTTCGTCTAATGAACGCGTCTAATCTAATGAACGCAAATGGAACGACAGGGATTCGAATTTGCATATTACGATTCTAAAGTCAGAAAGAGTAAGTGTTTTATGGTAATGGCTGGTATATAATTGGTTAAATGCGTTATTGGCGGGTACATAATACATCTATTACATTGTGAAAGTTGGTCTTGACAGATTTAAGTGAGAAAGTAATAAAGAGTCAATAAGGAAATAAAGAAAGAAAACAAAGCAGGGGAAGTTTTTATAGTTATTCTTTGGTTTGTCAACAACAGGTGACATATTGAACAGATTATTTTGATAGAAATCAAACTACTTTCGCAAAGAGATAGTCAGCAGAACGATAAGAGAAGTAGGAACATACAAACTGACAGGTAGTCAAAAGTCTCATTCTGCACCTCTAATAGACTGCTTGGCTCAAGGCCAGCACATCAGAAAGAACAATGAAATAGAATTTATTCGTAAACGACTTAAACAATGTTTTTTTTTTTTAGCTTTTTGAATGATACAAGTGTTGTCTGAGTTCCTATCCGGGGCCACATTTAATCACCTGACAAAGGTTAGACAATATGTTGCGCGAAACGTCGTAAAATAATAGCAACTATGAAAGATAAGAACAGTTGACCGGTAAAATATATCAATACATAGATTAAAAAGCCTCAATTGAAAGAATTTTCGAAAAAATACATAACGGCCAGTCTTCCAAAAGTTATACCTCTTTATTTTTAATTCCATCTGAATGGATTAGAGGGGTTTGTAAATACATTGTTATGATAATTAAACTTATGCATTCAGGGCCTGTAAGTTTAATCTCTCTCTTGCATATATTGATGGCTTGAGACGCTAAAAAAGCATCCACACTCATGAATGTGGATCAGAATCAGAGGTGTGTCATTGAATTTCTCTATGCAGAAAAATTGAACCGATCAACATTTACTAGCTACTGTTGAATGCTTGCGAAGCCGATGCAGTTAATATTTGCAAAAATTGGTAAAGATTACGCCGATTTCAGAACGAAAACGAAGATGTAGCTGACAATGCGGCCTCCGCACTCGAAAATACAGAGCTTCATTCATTGCAAGTAAAAGTTGATTGTAAATGTAGGAGATTAAAAAGTCGCTTGTTTTAATGTTATTGTCCCGAAAGCATAATAAATATATTTCTTAACCTTTAAACCAGGCAGACTTGAAAATCGGACTTATTGAAGAGACGTATAGACCCAAGAGGCCGGTCAACTGGCCTTCGGGTCTGCGGTTATTAACCTGTGAGCTAATTTAATAATAGAGTTTTAATAACAGAGTCCGAGTACCATGGAAATGAGGTGACTTCATTTCACTGCGGCGGGATAATCAATTAAACAGTTGGTTAATTTAGATGTACGTGAAACAAAGTCTTTTATCAAATATTTTACGATTATTGTCACCTTATCAAAACAAGCTCATAACAATAATCAGTTGGAACAGTCAACAAATCTAAATCTAAATTCTAGTGCAGAATTAAGAGCAGCAATTTACAACAGAACAAGCGTTTCAGTTGTTGTTGGATTCTGGCGAGGAAGATTTTTTGGCTAGCGATTATGGCATTGATCAATTCGAAAGTGAAATCAAAGATGTTGAAAAGGGAAACTCTGGTTATAGGCAGGATTTACCAGGAGATGCAGGGTGCAAAGTTTAAACATGAAAAAGAATATAAAAATGCAGTATGATGCAGTATGATGAACAAATAATTTAATCAAATCAATTGTTTGAATGTGTTTGATAAAACTTAATAATAAGAATTATTTATATGGTTGCAACTTTGTGTATATAGTTTGTAGTTGGAATACCACTTTCATTTCATTTGATATAACTCTAAATGGATAAAAAAACAATCTGCTTGAGTGGATAGAATGAAAGGATTAGTTTGCAATTCTATTAGCATCCATCCGTCCAGCCACATAGATAAGTGACTTCTAAAGAAGTATTTATGACAAAGAATATGGAAATAAATGCTAAAATGATCGAATTGCTCTAAGGTCTATGCTTTGCCAATATGCAGTAGCACTTAAGGAAAACATGCCAATGAGCTTTTGGGTGTGTATCAGTATGGGCTTTATACAATTGGTGACCATATTATACAATTTACCAAATAATGTACAGCTCGACATCCACACTTCTTGCACGTAGATGTTTAATAAACCAGGGGAATATTAAAAAAAAAAAAACAAGTAATAACTCAATACAGCATTTACGTTTGGATCCTAACTCATCGGATATTTTGACCCTCTATTGACCTCTAATAGAACAACATTGATTGGTTAGTTAGTAAGTCATCATTGCTCTAGGTTACCAAGGTCGATATATCAGCAAATCAAGATCTAAAGACTAAGCGAGAATTTAGAAAATGTTTAGAAACAATACATTTGTAAATTTTACAAACATTCAGATTTTTGTCTTTATCCTTTTTGTTCTCTGTCTCTCTACGTTTCAACCAAATAACCCTTCGGTCCTCCTCCGGATACCTAGAATATTGAATCATATTGTTTTTAGGTCTTTTTCGTTAATAAGACATGAGTAACAAATATAGATCTAAAAATAATATGAGTCAACAATTTCGGTGACCAGAAGAAGGTTGAACTGTAATTCGTTTGAAACATGATGTTACAGAGAATGATAAGAGCGAGGGCAATAGCTCGAAAAACGTTTATAAAAATTATCATACACATTTGTATTTTTTTTTTGTTGAGGTGTTTTAAAATGTTTATTTCTTTTCAAAACAGTCACATTTTTCTTGGGGGGAGAAGGGAGCTATCATTATTATTGTTGATATATTAATTTCCTTGTCCAATGCCGGTCACAAAAAACGATCATCATCACATACAGTAATTAGGGAGGAACAAATGAACTGCCATTGTATTCGTAGGTAAAATCATTTAAACCATTTTTGTGCATTTTTAAAATAGCTGTTTACATTTCTTTTCAATTTATTTTATAATTAAAAAAATTCGAGTTAAAAGGATACTTTATTTTTTTTCAAAAGTTTTCTTTATTTTACCTTCCTTCATTATTTTATTGTGTGTTTAAAAATGTACAACTATGTAATTTCCACTGGTTCTTCCAGGCAATATTAAGATTATTACAATCGATCGTGCTTGTATACTGTTATTATTATCATAATTGTTATTTTTACTGTTATTGTTATTTTCATCGGCTTGTTATGAAAATCATGTCTCGTTTTTATGATTATAGATTGTATTTATTTGCCATTTACGACCATAAAACAAATGCCCCTTATCCTATATGTTGACGTGTGCAACCGTTTGTTCTCCCGTCTCCTGAGTCGATCTCCCCTTTCATATTTGTGTAAGTGAATACATTTTGTGTTTCAAATATGCCCTCAGCCAATTATAGACATTTACTGTTATTTGCTTAAGATTCTTTCTCTTGTAGAATCCAATAAAATAGCGGAACTGTGTTTCTGTTCTTCCTTTGTAGTTTCTTATTTCCGTTTTTGTTTTTTGTTTTTCCTTTTAATATTTTCAGTTCTTGTATTTCACCAAAGACTTTTTGTGTTTTTTAATGCATCTATCTCATTTTTTTCTACGATTTATCCTATCATTTTTATGTTTCTGACATCTCTGTTCGGATATTAGTTTTTCTATGTGTCTAGCACTTGTTTATAGATCAGTATTATAGCTCTTCAATGGTAAAGCTTTAACTGCAACGTAATAAAGCAGCAAAACTTGCGCAACCACGAGGAAAGAAGAGCAAACATTAATAACTGCTCAGGGGGCGATGGAGAGATCTCCGGCGGAATATTTCTAAGAGAGCATATCCGGAGGGGACGAGCAGAAAGAAATCCGGCATGAGGGACATCCTCAAAAGTCGAGATAGGCCGGAAACGTTGCTCAGATCGAGGAAAATCAGTGGACTTGCGCAGTTGTCAAGTGGTTTCCGCGTGAGGGGATATGGTCACTCTGAATGCCTACTAAACAGTGGATTGAAGACATGAAAAACGTTTGGAACTACATGAAAAACGTTTGGAACTACGTGAATGAGAATGGCGCGATCCAGAGAGTAATGGAAGCAAGACTGACCACATAAAACAATGTAACGCACAAACATCCTCCACACGGATTCCACCTTAACCAAGAATAGATTACTCCTTGATAAGGAGACTGTCATGCTCGATTCTGTTTCTTTTATTTTTTTATTATTTCATTTCTTCTTTCCTTTTTTCTTTCATTTATTCTTTCCTTTTTTTTCATTCATTTCTTTCTTCCTTTTTTTCGTTCAATTCTTTTTTCTTTCATTTTTTTCTTTTCTTCATTTTTCTTTCATTACTTTCGTTTTTTTTTCTTCATTTCTTTCTTCCTTTTTTCGTTCAATTCTTTTTTCTTTCATTTCTTTCATTTTTTTCTTTTCTTAATTTTTCTTTCATTTCTTTCATTTTTTTCTTTTCTTAATTTTTCTTTCATTACTTTCGTTTTTTCTTTTCTTCATTTTTCTTTCATTACTTTCGTTTTTTTCTTTTCTTCATTTTTCTTTCATTTCTTCTTTCCTTCTTTTATTTCTTTTGTTTCTTCTTTCCCTATATTCGTAAATTTTCCTTCACTATTTTATTTCCTTTCTTTTATTTCTTTTCTTTTTTCAATGCTGTTTAATTTCATTTTTCATTCATTTCTTCTTTCCCTTTACTCATTTTTCTTTTTTTCTTTCTTTTTTTTAAATTTTTTAAATTTCTTGTTTTTATTCATTTTTTCCTTACTTTTTTCTTTCCTTCTTTTTATTCCTTTTCTTTTTTTCACGCCGCCTCAATGCTGTTTACTTTCTTTTTTTATCTTTCCTTTCTTTGTTTTCTTTTTCACTCTTTCCATTTATATGTCTTTCTTATTTACTTCTCCTCCCTCCCATGCTTGCTTTTCTATCACTGTCAAAACCCCTTTTATCATTATCTTCGTATTCGTCACATTGCAGATTTTAAAAACTATCATCATATTTAAGGTTATCTAATTGAGAATGAAAGGCTGAGTAAAGTCGTCGAAAAAGCAAAGCTTCTTCGGGCTCGTCTTTATTTTTAGAACAATTCTTCTTTGTTCTCACGTGGCATTTTCTAAAGGTCAAAAGTCAGAATTAAAATAAAACCCAATCACTGAAATGCGTCCCAATGTCATTTTTTGTGATAAACTGAAATTATATTCTCGTATTGACGGATCATGTCTACAGGGTGGGTCACAAAAATGTTAACATATTTTCTATTCTTACAATTTTCAAAAGATGCTTAATTCAATTTCAGAAATATCAGCAACAAAATACTGAATTCTAAATTCAATGGAACGAAATGAATATACCAAATACTCTTCTGCAGATAGACTCATCTCACGCCGCACAAACAAACCATAGATTTACTACTATCCTGATCTTTCTCCCTCAGAATACTTCCTATGGGGATAACTGGAAGAGAAAGTGCACTACAATAATCCCTAGACCATTGAAGCCCCAAAGACTAACATTTGTTATGAAATTCGAAGAATCCCTCTTGAGATGTGTTGCAATGTCATCTCAAACTTCGATTTGCGTGTTGCAGCTGGAATCTCCAGAAGAGCAGAGCGGATTGAACATCTCATCAATTATTAAACTGTGTAGGAAATAAAAGGCAAAGTTAGAACTTTTTTTCCATCTTTGTCTCTTATTTTAAAAATCTAAACAAAATTTTAAAAAAAGGTTCATTTGAAAACTGTATGATTAAAAGCGGTAACATCTTTTGGTCCACGCTGTACTTGATTGGTTGAAATCCTTGGAGATTGTTAGAAAAAGCAAAACCTAAAGAATTATGAAATTATTTGAATTCTATAACCTTTCAGTTCTAAGGTGTATCACAACATAAAACCCGAAGATATTTCAAATGAATCTGGGGTGGTCTACTTGGGATAATAGATAAGCAGTCGGTTTTATAATCGTAATAAACGAGTTCAAATCCTAGTCGTTGAGTTTGCGTTCATATTTGGACTAATGCCCTTGGGAAAAGTATGAATATCCACATTCACTTCAGCTATGGATTAGATTGTACATAACGTGTAATGATAAAAAACTACAAGTGGACCAATAACAACTTTCTTCAAAATTATTGTTCTTGGTATAAAATGAGCTAAACATTTTGATAGGCCGTAAAACACAAAGAGACAAACATCAAATGCATTAGATAAAAAAAAAAAACAATCATTAAAACGAAAAGATTTCTTTTTTCAAATATTTATACATTTTCCAACTAGTTATTACTTTTGACATATAAAACAAAACCTTTTATTTTCATTTTTTTTTTACTACGTTGTTCATAACGATATTGCAACCCTCCACACACACTAATAAAAGAAAAAGTATAACTTATCACTATCATTGTTGCTGTTTATTTTTTTTTAATTTCGATGACATTCTTTTGATAATAAAATTGACCCCTTGAAAAGCCGGAAATGTCAAATGTAAACTGAAAGGAAAAATACATTTTCTAATGTCAACCAAATGAAACTTGACATATATTGAATTAGAATTGATAAAAAATAACCCTATAATTTTCAAAAATTCTATGTCAGTGATAACTACAGCTGTGACTAAATGCTTTTATTAATAAATATTGTCGTCCTTACTTGAATATTTTTGCGATTTTACCATTTCTTTTAATTCTGTATTTATTAGGACTGTGACAACATGCCTATTTTAAAGAATATTCGTTACTTGACTATTTTACGAATTTATTTTGTCTTTCCGCTCTGCAGTTATCAATAGGGCTGTAACAATATGCGTACATTAAAAAGTATTTTTGTCACGGTCAGTGTTGTAATGGATGTGACAAAAATATTTGTTAATAAAGGCCCTACTAATAACTAGCAACCACTGGTTATTAGTAGATTGAAAATTATCATTTAAATTCCAGCAAGGCTACGCCCCATTTTAGAGAAAGACTGCATGTTTGGACATCTCTTTGCACTTTTACCTCTCTGCTTCCACTTTGCAAACCCATAATTAACAATCTTTTCACTCTGTCAACGCTTAGTGGCGATTCCTGAAGGCAGTGTTACAATAAGTCTGGAGCTCAATTATCTTTGTGAAACTTGCGGTCCGTGACTGCATGCCCCCCTCCTTCTCCTCATTTACCTGTTATCCACTCTTCCAAGTGGAATTCCAGACTTTAGTTTAGTTTATACATATGTTTTACGGCATTTCAACTTTTTAGGTCATCTAATGCCGAGAACAATAATCTTGAAAAACGTTATTTTTGTGCAAATATAGTTTTAATTATTACACAATGCATACTATTTAACCTATACCTTAAAAGAATGTGTTGAGTTATACCTTTCCCAAGGGTATTAGTTATCAGTATCAGTTAAACCACTGGGTTAATGTACCTTTAGTCTTTGGTTAGACAGGCATCTATACATGCAGCTGCAGACCGCTTGTGAAGTTCAAATTTCCATGGGACTAAATACTGAATCGTGTGTGTTCAGTGGTTGAGCCGGCTAAACCTGCATGAGTTAGTAAGCCGATAGACACACACACACACACACACACACATCCACCCACACAAGGGTATTAGTCCAATTATGAACGTAAATAGAACGACTAAGTTTCGCACTCACTTAATACGATCCTGTAGTCTGACTGGGCCAAGCGGACTCCTCCGAATATGGCCTTTAAAATTTAATTCATAGATTCTAAATATTGCACTTTTTTGTTTTCTTTATTTCTCTCTTTTCCGATTCGTGAGTCTATTCAAATTATCATTTTTTTTAATCTAGTGGTATATCTGATTTATTTATTTTTCTTTTCTCTGAATTAAGCTTCGTTTTACCATGTGTTTCTCTTCACAATTGAATTCATACAAAATCAATGAAGCCTTCAATAATTGTTCATTATCCTCATTAGTTTGTTTTCTATTCCTAATAAAACTAATGAAGTCACTATCATAATTGATTATCACGAAAGAACTGACGATAAATTCAATCCTAATTTTTAGTTGACTTATATTCGCAAGAACTCTATCAAAAAATACAGTAAACCCTCATAGTTCGCTTACCTTCAAACTTAGGTTTTTTTTTTTTTTTATCTCAGCACATTTTTAGAACCCTAACTGATACTACGTACACTTTAGATACAACTGGCCAAATAAAATTATTTACATTATCAAACAACTTTTGAAAAATGTTTTAACCATAGTATAACCATAAAAAGTAACGTTTCCCTGAATATATAAGACAATACTATCAATGCACTGCAGTTTGGTAAAATGTGTGCATGTTCTGTGCTCTAAAAAAGCTAACATTTTTCTATATACACAACAAAGGACTTGAAAAATAACCCATAAATAAAGTGAATAGATAAAACCGAATTTAAAAAATGAATATAGAAATAAAATGCATACAAGAAAATAAAAGAACGAAAGGAAGTCATATTAATACAATTTTACTCATTATCTCTCTTTACGTCAGAAAAAAAACAACTTTATAATTGAATGCATTCTATTTATCAAATTTCGTCTTAAAAGTTCAATCAGAAAATATCACTAAAAAACAAAATTTATTGTACCTTATTAGATTTGGTAAATGAACGAAAATGTTGACATGCCGTACACCAAATCAATTGACCAATTAATCTAAAAAAAGATTAATCTCGGCCTTAAATGACATAAATGTTAATGTGCCGTAAAATAAAAAGAACAAAATCATAATTAGACCAAGAAAAATATCCTGGTCAATATAAAATAAAATGAATAATAAAAATAAATAAATAACAGATAAATAGAAATTCGAATAATAACAATAATATTAATGATAATTGGAAAATGAACTAAAATAAAACTGCTAAAATATGGAGTTGCTAATTAAATTGACAAAATCATTAAAATTTTGCAGTCGTCTCCAACAAAAACTGATGCCAAACACCATTTTATCTTTTGCCTGTGCAAAAAGAGTTTGATTTTAATTGGATTAAGATAAATTACAAATTTGATTCGCCTTTCCAATTGTTTTACTTTTTTAAATGTTTTATTTTTTAAGTTTTCCAACTTCATTTATGCTTTAAATCACTCCAAAATTCATTGACACACACACACACACAAAAAATGAAACAAATTGGTTTTTCACTGAATGATTTTTTAATCTTCGTCAAATAAATAGCGTAGGTGGATCAGAGGTAAAAGGATAGTTTTATTCGTTGTCTTACAGCATATCAACCATTTTGGTGTCATAGTAAAAGGTTCAGACCCTGAAATCGTATTATACAAGTTCAAACCGTACCCAAAACATTTTCATTTATTTTTAGCAGCTTAGAGCTGATAGGGCTCGGGAGAGTAACTCGTCTAGATCTAAGAATAACACATATTTTTATAATCAGAGTAGACGAGGCCTGTCAAACCAATGAGAGTATTTTATCCCAATGAAGAGCAACACTGATGACAAAAAGGCCAGAGATATAAAGAGCATGGTAAAAGGGTGTTGTCCCTCACTTGTTTGGGCACTTGAGTAAGTGTATATCATAATTTACCAGCGATTTATTTTACAATTTATATGAATTGTTAAAAAAGATATAAGAAAACCCAACAACTGAGAAAAAAAAACCCCATAAAAATAACCAAATAACAAAAAAAAAATGCCGTAATTATTTCAAGAGCAAAGAGAAAGTTCTTGATTTGATTTGGATTTTTGGGGGGTGCAAACAATATTCCCAAGCATTGCTCATAAGTAGCTGTGATACTCATTTTGTGCCAATTCTGAACGGTGCATTTTGGAATTTTAAGTTTTATCTTTTTAAAAGGGCTACCGTACTTTTTTAAAATCAAAAGTTATTTTAGTAAATTATGATAGAGCAATGATCAAAGTAACCCGCATAAAGCGGACTCAATGGGCCTGCAATAAGCAAATCTTTAAGTTTAGCAGCTATTTGTTTTACTCAATGTTATAGTGAATTTATTTCATAGCTCAGAATACTCAATATATCATATTTTAAGTCTCTATGTCAAAATTTGAAAAAGAGTTTGGTTGAGACCGCTCACCAGAGAGGCAAATTCATTTTATGTGTGTGCGTGTATCAAACACCCGCTTTTATTTCGTCTTTGTTAACATTAATGATAGTTCTCACTTCTATTAAATTACAGACGAAAACTAAACTTTCAAGTAGAGATAGTTATATTCATTAATTTGTAGATGAATTCGTTACATTCTTATTCAATCAACAAACTATTGTTTCTGTTTTTCTATGGCTTTGTATCCATTCACAAGTGGAATATGAATTATTTGATTATATATCTATCTATGACGCATTGGATTCGCCCATCTATATTTTAGCACAATCAATCTTTGAATTAATAGTTTTCGTAAACAGTTTTTCAAATTTTCCTCGTCTGAATTTGTGAAATGAGTTTTGGAAGTATTGATAATTTTATTTATTTGTTTGTTTTTATGGCATATCAACATTTTTCAAGTCATTCAATGCAGCGAACAATCATTTCGATAAGAGTTTTTTTTTTAATTCCATGCGTATTTGTCTGAAAAATAAAATACACTAATTAAACTAGAGCTGGAAGCAAAGTGGGGATTCATAGCTTTCCAAATGAACGTAAAGGAAAGTACTAAGATTCGAACTCCTGTATTAGGATTCCGAAATTTCACTGGTTATCTATTGTCTTAAGTCAACATCCCCAGTATCATGTATTAATACTATTATAGTTCTCCTTGTTTCACAGTTAGTTAGTTACCCAATACGACCGTTACGCCCTTTGAACTAAAATGGATTATTCTAACTGCCAATTGTATCTATGATTTCACTTTTAGCAAAATGAAGAAAGTATTTTTCTCAAGTTTTCAATTAAGGATTCGTTCCTGGGTGATAGATCATCGATGAACGCTCGTACATAATGCATTATATACATTTTGTGAACCATTTAGGTTATGGACCTAAGTGTATTTATTACTCTGGGTTTTTAACTCTGTGACCTACACTTAGAGTGAAAAAACAAAAGGAACAAGCCAATGCTAATACTACTCGAAAACTATACAAAGTGCAAATTTCGTACATTTGAGAGAATTTAACTTCACAATCCTTAATAAAACCACCATTGATGCAGTAAATTTTGTCAAAGTGAATAACAAGCGGAATTGGTCACATTTTCGACCAAAGTTAATAAAAATTTAGGCATCTAATTTTTAGATTAGGATTAAAATAAATTAATGCAACTAAATTTTGTTCTGGAAAATTTTTGGAAAAACCATATGAGTTTATACAGAATATTTTTAAAGGATCCCCACCCACCACTTTTACAGAAATAAATGTGATTTTTGTCTAACGACAAGACAACCTGTTTATTTATTTACTAAAAGTAATATCATGCATTTCTATAGTTTTTATCTGCCAACAAAATGTTCAGTCTATCAGCTGAACACAGCTGGAACGACCCATCTTATTGGTTCACGTCGACGAATCAAAATGCTCAATACAAACAGAATATAGCGATTAGCATATGACGAAATAGAGTTTTAGTAAAGCAAACTGAAAGATTTAAAAATATTGGAAAAAATTACTTTATTTTGGGAAAATAAGAAAAAAAAAGAAAAAAAATATTTTATGGAATTTCTGAAAGACAGAATGTGGAGTAAAGAAGAATTGAAGAATAAATGTTTTTTCTTTCTTCTATTTACTACTTAATAGTACTTTTATATATAGTACTTTTATATACTTATGTGTCCTGAGGGAAAAGCTAAATGATAATAATTTTGCGAAGAGCCTAGAAGCAAAAATGGAGAAAAAATAGTAATAAAGAAAATCAAAAGCTAAATAAAATGAAGAGAGAAAAGAAAAGGTTTATTTTGAACGAAAAAATCATAAGAAATCACTAATGTTATGCTTAACAACATTGCATCTAGCCTGCAAATTAGGCCTTATGAACCATCTACCCATAAAATAAAACCCACCTTTCCCCAAAAAATCAACTCGAGTATTCTTAAATAGATAGATATGTAGATTTATACATAGAGACGGGTTGATTGATATGTATTTCCAAATGTAAGGAAATAATTTCCCAGGTAATTCTAATAATTAAGTTAGTTAATTATTTTGATATTGCCATAAATTTGCGAAGTGCAAAGAAGCCAAGGAGCATTGCGGGCCCTTGGAAACTTATGGCCCCACTCCTTAAATTCTGGTGTCTCCGAGACCTCTCAGCATGGCTCAGAAAATCATGAAAGTAAGAAAACAGATTTAAACAATTGAGACTAAGTTATATATATATATATATATATATATATATATATACACACAATATTAGGATTTCACGCAAAACTTATAAAATTTTGCCATCATTGACACCGAATAGAATCTGTAGATTACGTTATGCAAAACAATTTTGCTCCTAAACATAGTGGCGGTCTTCTTTCTAGATGCTATTTTTTTTCGATGATCTATTTTGATTCTTATCACAGGTATCCCTAACTAACAATTTTTAAAGAACACTGCCTAACTCGGAGTAAAACAGTGTGAATTTTCTAGAAAATCAGTCCGGCTGTTTTGAAGTCCATTGGGAGCGAACTTATACACAAGCACACACTTAGTTCAATTCATATGAAATTTTAGATTATTATTATTATTATTATTTCCTTGTAGATTGTTTATATCGTCAAGATGGTTTTCCATTCATACATATTTAAAATGTAATTTTCCAAGATAACAATTAATATTTATATGTATATTAAGCTACAGACTGAAAGGTCTAGATTACTCTAGATTTTTCATTCAGTGACCTAAGATTGGGGTAAATGAAAAATCTGCAAACAGAAACCAATATACTATTTTGTTTGTCCTCATCTTTATAATTGTAGATCACCACATTTCAACCAACTTATCCTCTTGCCTTCTTCAGGTGATCAACCACAACACCGGAGAGGAACACTGAGTCTTGTAACCGTTTCCCCTGTAATTACTGCCTTCCACATTTGTTCTCCGTCGCACCACGTTTTGCTCTACTAACCCTCTGGTCTGTTTGGATAGATATTGAAACTGCTGATATTACTCACTTGGAACTGTAGAGACTCAACAGTTTGCAAGAAATTGATACTAATATTAAAAAAGTCTCATCTCAAGTTACCCCACCCCCAACAAAAATGTAATGATTCAATTACAACATTTTACACCTGTATATCCATCTTAAGAGGACAACAGTCTAAATAAAATGTATATACCCATTATGAAGTGTCATTTCAAAGGATTCCCAAAAGAAAAATTTCCATGTTTTTTTATTTGAAATAAATAAAAGTATCCGTTACCAAATTTTGGGAAAAGACCAAATAAGAGAAGTACGAACTAAAAAATGAAGAAAAAGAAAAAAAGTTTTATTACGCACGCTAAAATAGAAATTACTTTTATTCCAATTTATAAAATTTCTATTTTTTTCATTCTGGTACCTATGTTAAGGGTGGAAAAAATAGGCAAACAGATATCATTAGGTCCCTGAAAGTCTGAATATTTTTTCATTTTCAGAGACCCAGCTTTTACTGCATCCCACTTCGTTATATAGTCTGACTATCGTGCAAGCGGGAAACTTACAGTTACTAGAGATCGCCGTTTTCCCGGTTCGGAAATTTTCCTTTTACTATATATATATATGTGTGTGTGTATGTGTGTGTGTGTGTGTGTGTATTAATGTCTATCCTTCGGACTTTAAAGAGCCGATATATTGGCCATGGTGACTTAATGCTAAAAAAAAACTTAATGACATTTCGGCTTTATTTTAGTCCACTAATAAAACGAGTCTGATTGCCTAGTTTGTAATTTTGCTATCTTAGGGCCCAAAAGTTTAATTACACTAGTGTGTATGTATACACATATAGAAGTTTTATTTTGGACGTGTATCCTTTCACACACGGGGAGGCACACAAACCTATCCATATAGCCTATCTACACATCTAACCAGCCATTACCATAGGAATTCGTTCTAAAGAGGAATTTTGTAGCAATCATTAAACTTTATCACATAAACAGAGAAACTATTTGAGTTTGTCGATCACATATTTTATCAGTCGGTATAAGCAAAGCACGAACTTACGTTTCTCTTAAAGAGTTTATTTTTTTGTTAATCAGTGTAATTATAGCAAACAATTCCCCCCACCTTCGTCTTATTATTATTGATGTAAATTAAGAGTTGATAATACAAATATATATATTTTATGACAAAACACGCAAGACTGTTTTTGTGGGTGGGTGGGGCCTTTCTAAAATATATATAAAAAATGTTTATCAGCGTTTCAAAAACATGTCTCGTCTTCCGATTTAAAACAAGAAATTTTACTATTGCTCCTAATAAATAATAATTCTAGTTGTTTAAGTAAACATTCTAGTTGTTTATTAAATCACCTGCCACTGTTGCTTTTTGGCAGTAACTGAAGTTGAACAATAACTATATGTATAATACTAACACTAGTAACTATATGTATAATATTAACACAAGTAACAATTAGACTTGTAATATTTTTATGAGTACATGTAAAAAATCAATAATAATCATAATTATACCAATAAACAGATCTTATCTAAATACCACGGTTAATTTTTTTTAAAACACACATCAGCAATGATCACATAAGCAATCAATTAGAATGACGTTGTTTTTCGATAGAAAAATCAGTGTCATATATTTCATATCAGACCGAGAATTAAAAAAAACATAACTTTAACCTCTGTAGATATCATTACAAGAAATAAAACTACAGTGAAGCATTATGTTTTTCCTAAAGCAATTAATAAAGGGGGTAATTTTTCATCTCTAATTAAGGTTTGTGATGATGAAGATTATAATCGGTATTTGTGACGCTGGACGGATGTAGGAAAAGTGAATATTTAGATAATATAAACAATAATTGCACTAGTAATACTTATATGAATAGACATATGGAAATTATATTAATAATGATTACGAGAGTAATAATTATCTGAGTACATATCCAGATATTGTATAATATTAATTATACTTACAATATTAATATTGATAACAAATACACTAGTTTTATTTACTAGATTCTATATTGTTGTTATTGTTGTTGAGCAGCAAGACTTATTCTCACCTGATTTGGGATCAGGTCAGTCTTCCTGTATTTGTTAGCGATTTCAGAATCTCAGAATATTCTCAGACACCGAAACGAATGAAATTAACAAGATACCACAACGAAGGTTGTAAAAAGGACCATATGCAAGATAATTGTTTGTCTATCCTGAGCAGCAGAGATATCAACTCCCCCATCGACAAGAGAGGTAGCATTGAGCATAAGACGTCAACACTAGACATTGTAAGAGTGGCTAGCGTAAGATTGTAAAAATTAATAATTTCTTAAATAAATTTTAATAATATAAAAAACAAAACATTCAGATGCTCCATATATATTTTTTTTCTTGGTTCAGTGATCTTAGTTCTTTGCAGACAGGACTGTATCTATGTTCTAGCGATGATTTATTAGAACAGAGAGTGTAACATTTTTGTCGGTGGCACACAAAAAATTCAGTTTGTTTTTTTTTTGCGTGTGAAAAATGAATTTTGAAATATTCTTAATGTGAAAGTAGATTTATTTTACGTATAAAGATATCTAGTTCACTTATTTTGTTTTAAAGATATGTCAAAATATCAAAAACAGTTATTTTTTTGATGAACGCTCTTTTAGTCCACACGCAAGTTATTAGATAATGCAGTGTGTATTATTCAAATAATACCCGGATGTAATGTGGGGATTCATAACTTTCCCAAGTGCAATAATCTTGTCATGAATGCAAATGGAAGGACCCATATTTTAACTAAGTTATGATTATTTCGAAAACTCACTACCTATACACTGTCCCAAGTGGACTGTCCTACTAGTAAAAATAGCAATTTTCTGAAGATGATGTGTCTATATGGATTACTACACTAGTGAGTGTTTTCTCTCAGATTTGAAAAAAGAAATACATATTCGTAGTGGAAAAATGCATTGTTGGTAAGAGATTAGTAAACAGAGTTTTCTGTTGCCCACACCTCACACAGAACATATATATATACGAAAGCCTATTACCATAAAGAGTCCATATATTTGCAGAATTTCTTAGTTGTTTGTAAATCCCCACGGAAGTGATTAAAACATTTGCTAACTCTCTAGAGATGATTATCAACTTTAGACTAACATATGGAATAATCCAACAGTAAAAGCAAGACAATAGCAAGAATAAAGAGGCGGGTGTTTGTCTCAATACAGTCGGAACAGAAACAATAATTCCTGCGTATTATCAAACATGACAGACTACTTTACAGTTATAAATCTATTTGAAGGAAAAGAAAAAAATTCTAACGGATAGATTTCCTATTATATGAAATTTTTATAAGTAGTTTACCAAGTGTTAAGTAAAATTTGTTTATTTATGTTTAGCGGCTTATCAACCTTTGAAGCAAATTTAATGCCAAGAACAATTATTTTGATAAACGTTATTTTGTCAACACGTAGTTGTTTCTAAGTCCACTTGGAACATTTGATAGGCAGTCGGGTTTGGGAATCTGAATACACGAGTTGAAGTCCCGATCGTTCCTTTAACATTTGATTTAATACCCTTTGGAAAAGTATGAAATCTCATATTTCGTCCAGCTATTGATTAAATAGAATATACTGAATTGCGCAAAAAAAGTTTTCAAAAAATGATTTTCCTTGACATTAAATGACCTAAACGTTAGATTTGCCATAAAACAAAAACAGAAAAAAAACATATAAACAAAAAACAATATATATTTTGTAAAACGATTGATATAATGGGGAAGTACCATATTACTATTTCACAGCTTAAGTACTAATATGGGTGCAGGGTAAAAAGGCCATCGGAAATAAGGCTACCAGTAAAATGGCCACCAGTAATGAGACCACCAGTAAAAATGCCAGATTTTGCCCCCTAGTAAAAAAGACTTCTAGGGTATTATTCAAAATACGAAGACTGATTATCAAGTGGACGTCCTCGGCGTCAGTATTTATAGAACAAATCCAAATGTTTATTTTGCAGTTAGAATAAAATTGGTATTTTCGTTGTAATTAGGTTTCTATAATCAAGTCTAAAGACTTATAATATATATTTAGTCAAACTCTAAACCAAGTTAGGCACAATGCTAATTATATCTGATCATTTCTATCATGCTCATTATAAGTGACCTCCATCTAGATGAGTTACTCTCATTAAGTTAATGTGTCTCATCTATCTGAATCTTTGGAATGGGTTTTATCGTTACACGTAGTTGAGTTACACTCCTGAGTTAAGGAGCTTCATCTGTCTGAGACAGTTGAAAGTGGATCTAATGTTTCTGACTGCGATTTGAACTTGTATATCAGAGTTCAAAGTTTGACAACTATTCAACCTTTACCACCTGAGACACAGAGAGTATGAGTGCAAATAAATGAACATTCCCTCTTACTCAAGTGAATTAAAACTAATGGACAATCTGAGTAGACAAATGAAAGAAACTATTATATAATTAGGTCTAACAGTTTAGATAATTGACATATAGTGTATGTTATGTGTATATAAATGCATATAATACAGATTAAAACTAACCACATGTCTAATTGGAGTGGGGTCTGCTGGCCATCAACTATGTTATAAAAATTAACATGACCATACATTTTATATGATGATGGAGAAATGGGACAAAAATGCGAAGTAAATTAATAATGATACTAAATATCATTTGGTTGATTATTAAGACCCCCTTTTCATTTTCAGTTGTGTAGATAGCCTTCTTTTATTTCATGAATTCGCCTAAAAAAAGCCAGGAGATATCCTATACGTAGGGGTTGGGAATCTAATTTATATTAAGTACAGAAATAATATTAGATTTCAATTTGAGTAAAAAAATGTTTTAGGGTTTCCAGAATCAATTGTCTTTAAAGATTTTGTTTTTAAACTTTTTTGTTCAACGTAAGTTAAAAAAGTTGAAATATTTTAATAATATATTTAAATGACTCATTTAAAACTGAATTTTTCAAATTATTCTGTGATATAATACATAATTTTCCAAATGTTCATAATGAATAACTTTATAATACAATTTACTTTCTGGCGTAGCACATCACCAAAATTGTGTATTAATATTGACTAGGCATTATACTCGTAATCATTTGGCAATCATATATTGGATCTTTTATTCCAGGCCAAAATTTTAATGGGTAGATATGACCGCAGATACTTAATGTCAAATCATCATTTGATCCATTCTCCATAATAGGTGTCAGATTATACTGATAACGAACTGACTCACTTTAGCTTCCGGTTACTTTCTACTCAAAACCCGTTGATGCCAGAAGAGCTGCACCCTTCCAATGATTTCCACTGTTCACAATATCCTTTATTCTATCAATATCAAAACTGATCCGAAACGCTAACGCATTTTGTGCTTGTCGATTAACCTCTTCCCAGTCATGAAGTGAACTTACAAGGTCGTTTCAGATATCTAAAGTCGAAGTTTAACATTGTCCAACGCGATTGAGAATAGATTGGTTTGTCTTACGACAAATCAACCCATCGTGTTCTTTTTAAAACCGAATTTTTGTAATATGATGGATAGAGGTTGAATTCAGAGGAAAGTTTTTATTATATTTTGTTGTTTCCAGGAAACCAAGAATATTTTTTGGAATTTGGAAACTTCGAAATATAGACCTTCTACTGGATTTACTGCATCTGTTACTATTACCACTACTATCACCACCACTGCACTGTTGGTACTATTATTGCTGCCGTTGTTATTTGAATATTTTGGATAAATAAACGTTAAAATTAACTAAGCTTTAGTTTTATACCAAAGAGAATGGCACATGAACTAAAAATTTCCGTTTGGAACTTTAATAACAATATAATAGTTATGATAAAATACATAAAAGAGTAAGTTGGTCGTATAAACTGCAATTATTCTATATTGACAAAAAAAATTAAAGATAGTTTTATATCATCTTTTGTAAAGGTTATTTAACTTTAAAATCCTTTAGTCTTACTTCACCCACCCTGTACATTATTGTTTATTTCTAAATTGAAATCCGTATAGCTTTATTAGAAAAATAATATTTTTTCCTTTAGATCTGTTGAATCGTAAAAGATAAACAAAGAAGAACTCATTTAAATGGTTGAATAAATCTAGTGCAAACTCAATTGTAGCAGATGTTTTTAAAAGGGAAATAATTCGGAGGAATAAGTAGTGCCGTATTTCGTCAATGATGTTATTTTGTTTGCACGGGGGATGGGTAAACAAGAGGTTCACATTCAGATTTAGGGGTTAATGTGGCCAGGAAGGTCACATCCTCTATCTTTTTGGAATTTCAACCTTTAACTTCTTTTAACAGTGTCTCCTTTCTTTGAACAAAAGAACTAACTTGCAAAA
This sequence comes from Idiosepius hallami, assembly GCA_034780655.1. Lineage (NCBI taxonomy): Eukaryota > Metazoa > Mollusca > Cephalopoda > Idiosepiidae > Idiosepius > Idiosepius hallami. Next base: position 31,697 of record JAUZSX010138228.1, read on the forward strand.
ACAGATGCTGACTACAAGGATGCAATTCAGTAGTTTCAAGTATAAACAAATCACAAGTGAACTTTAACCGATATTTTTTTGGCTAAATTAACATTAACTCCTTATATAAGTGTGTGATTATAAAATAAAAGCAAATGAATAAAGCCCTGTCTATTTTCTTGTTATTTAAAGATGTTGCTTAAATAATTAATTATATACTCGAAGTATTGCCCGGTTTTGCCCGGCGCCGGAAATTTGCCAATATTTTATTTTCCAAAAACGCTTTGTGTTGAAAAAATATTTTCTTCTTAATTTTCAAAAACGCTTCTCCGTTATTTATTGACTTATTTATTTTTAAATAAAAAACGGTTCTTCGTATCTTCTCAGAGTTTTAAAAAATTCTTAAGTAAGAATCACCATCTCTAAAAAGCTGAAATCATTTATATGGTCATGTTGCATTGGAGACACCGGTTCCCTTCAGATCACTAGAGTTAAGCAACGTCGAGCCTTGCCAGTAATTAGATGGGTGATTATTTTAAAATATTTTTTTCTGGAAATATAGCGCCTGTGCATGCACGTAAGTTCAAAACCGGATGTAAGACCCGTATAGTATATAGTATATTTAGTATAATAAGATATATATATATATATATATATAAATAATGGCTGAATAAATCTAGAGTTAACTAATTGAAGCAGATGTTTTTAAAAGGGAAACAATTCGGAGGAATAAGTAGTGCTGTATTTCGTCAATGTTATTTTGTTGGCACGGAGGATGGTTGAACAAGAGATTCACATTCAGATTTCGGTGTTAATGTGGCCAGG
>JAUZSX010138229.1:0-17388 GCA_034780655.1 Idiosepius hallami
TGATTAATTCCATCTGTGGTACAGTTTAAATGATAAAACATATTTTATATCCAACACAAAACATCTACATTTAATTGCTCTCCTTTGGTGATATTGAAAGAAAAGAGAAGGAAGGGTGGTTTGTGGTTACTTTATCAGTAATAATAGAATCCCTTTACTTAATAACATGAAACAGTCAGTTAATATTTAAGGATTCCAATGATAACTTGTATAAAAATAAGATTGAAAATAACAATAAATGACTTCTATATTTCTAGAATATAAAATATTCTAGAATATTTCTAGAACATAAAATATTCTAGAATATTTCTAGAATATAAAAAAGTGCCAAAATGTTGTCAGTTTTTCAAAATAAAAGAATATGAAATAAGCAGTTATTTTGGATGAATCTTCAATGTAAACTTGTTTTTTACTGATCAAATATTTTATTTATTTAACATAAAATTGAAGTTGGGGTCTATAAGGAGAATTCTCCTACAACCGGTGATAATAAGATATAAAACTTGTGACTAAAATCATGTTTTAGTGCTACAAGGTATTTCAATGAAATGAAATTAACTCTGATGTAAACTTACTAAATTTTATGATGGTTGTTAATAAAAAAAAGATTCTTATTACTAGTGATTTTTATTTTTACTAATTGATCTATTGAGAAATATAAAATGATTAACTTACTGCAATATGGCTTTTGATTTAGCTTCAATATTCAATCAACATAGAAATCCATTTATTCTTTTATTTAGAAAAGTTTTTAAAGATTACTTAGTTGTTCAATATATTCACTGGAGACTTATGTTTTATTCTAATGAATTCTACTACATATTACTGACTTTAAAACTGGGTAAGCTTCACTTATTTATTAGAGGTTGGGACCATAAATGAATTTACTTGTGTTACACAGACAATTTTTTCCAGCTTCAACTTTTAAAAAAATTGTTTAATGCAATGTTCTGCAGTTGACATTATCCGACACCAAACTAAAATAAAACTTGATTCTGATAAGTTTAGAAAAAACAAGAATTTATTTTTAAATACATACACACAATACATACACAAACATATATTAGTGTACATGTATGTAAATAAATACACATGTCTATATATGTATATTGGTGTATGTACATTTTAATATATATATATATATATGTATATATATATATATATATATATATATATATATACATGTTTGTATATGTATTTTGGTTTACATGTATGTAAATATGTAAGTATATATACATATTTATGTATGTATATTGGTGCACATGTGTGTAAATATATATTTATATATACATGTCTATATATGTATCTTTGTTTACATTTATGTAAATATATATCTATAAACACATGTATGCATATGTCTTTCTAAAAAGCATCATGGGTTTATGGTTTTTGTATCGAGAGTGCTGAAATTTCTGGGTTTAAAAGAAAGTGCTTTCAGGATTGTCATTATTTTTAATCTTATATTTCTTTAGAAATGATCCATTCTAATTATGATTGAGTATTTTACTGTGATGTCTAGGGATGACTATCCAATGATCAATCCCACCTGATGCTATCAAAAATTAATAAAAAAAAACATTTTATTTTCTTTTTAGTGGGGAAAAATATTTTCTTTGATTTTTTTATTTTTTATTTCTCTACAGTGATTATTTCACTTTTTTTGCGATACATGCAATGCTCTTTTTAGACAGTCATTTCATACTAGGTTTGTAGTTTATTATGAAATATAAATGCCTGTAAACTTTTGAAAGTATATTAGTAAAGATACTAAACATGTGAGTATAATATATACACATGCACAATTCAGTGTATTTTCTTATTTATTTCCATACACATGCATGCATACATGCATTCATACATACATATGTGCATATGTATGTGTGTTTTTTCTCAATATGAAGAACATGAGAAAATACACTATTCCAAATATAATGCTTTATGTCAATACATAAATGTTTTAGTTAAAGTTAACTATTGTTGGGACTAATAGACATGAAGACAAATGTTGATGGATGTTAAGTGAAATAAGAATCAGAAAAATAAACTAAATTACAAGAAACCTCATGATCTAGAATATTGGGTTTATAATTTCAAATTTAAAAACAAATACAGGTTTAACTAACAAAAAGAATTAGTTCAATTACTAACATTTATTATTAACTTAATTATCTGTTTAAAGTATGATTGGTTATGGATAAAAGTATCATATTTTGAACATATGTATGTAAGACTTTTGCTGTACAATAACTATTTATAGAACCTGTTACTTGTCTTCTGTATGGTCCCACATATTATGGCTACCAGTTCAGAGTAAATCTACTCTCTATAAATGTGTGTAATGAAAAGATTAGAATGGATTGAAGGTTGTGCTGTTATCACCTAAGCTGGCAGTGACAAGGACATGCCTAGCTGCCAGTTCAACCAAATGATAGTCCTTTTTTAACATAGCTCAATCCTTTTATGAACTGAATGACACTAGTGTACCATGATTTTATTCATCATTCATGCATTTAGATAAATGGCTTAAAAAAATAAAATATAATGAGCCTCTTCATTTTGTTTTATAATTTTACCAAAATACTCCTAGATTATACATATAAAGAAATTGAGTCAATTGCTTGTAAAATTACTTTTACTTCTGTTTTTATAAAAGCAATGTTTTGTCCATAGAATATTCCAAAAGTCTTTCGACAAAGCCATGAATTTATTTTGCATTTTATTCTTTTGCCTTCAAAAAAAAAAATATCTTGAAAACTTACCATAACCAGTTTAAAATCTTAATCCTGCTTTACCCTTTGTGGCTTAAATATATTTTTAAACACATCAAAGAACATGTGCCTCTCTTTTTCTTATGTGCTCAAAAATTATTTCAAAAAATTTTACTCACCCAAAAATGTTTATGAAAAACCTTATTCAATTTATAATTTGCATTCCCTAATTTTTAAAACAAAAAATATTTTGGTTTGTAAATTGATATTATTCTATAACTTTTCACATTAGTAGCCATATTGTATTGTTCACTTAAAAAAAAAGATGATTTTTGTGTATGTCCTAAGAAAATCAATTTAAACTATGTTACAATAATTGAACATTTAATAATATGGTTATTCCCAGATAAAGAACAAAAAAATTCAAGAAAAAATTCACTGAATTAATGTTATTTACTCAATAAGATTAAGGAATAGGATTAAGATTTATGCTATTATAATTATCACCGTTATTGATAATAATAATAATAATAATAATAATTGCAATAAAAAACACTCATTAGATTTTTATTAAGATTTATTTTATTTTACTCCACCTTGTTTTAATTTATTATATTTTCTTATATCTAAATCAAAATATTGGATAAGATATCTACTTGATTTAAAATGACTTCAAACCATTCTCTACAATTATTATATCTAGACCTTTATTTAATAGAAAACTAAACTTAAAATAAGTAAATGCTCTACAACTTCGGTATTTATAAGAAACTTCTTTTGCTTGATTCTGTTATTTATTTTTCTTCTTTCATCTACAACATATATTAAGTCAATGAATCAAAGAACAGTGTAAAAGAATTTGTCACCTTTAATGTATGTGTAAAAAATCCAAAACAATCACCATTACTAACAACAACATAAAAATGCAACCATTTTATAGTGATGTAGCTTGTTGTAAAATTTTAATTAAATCAGCCCAGTTGGTAATTTACATGCGTATTCATACAACTTTTTTCAATTAATTTTAATGATTTAATTTTCTTAAATTACAATTTTGTTCAGTTATGTCATTTTGCAAGTGATATAAATAACCCTTCAATTTGTCTTACTCTATTTTCAAATTGTATTTCATGTAAAACCTTGTAAGAAAGTAGTCACTCTATCCACATTCTTAAGCCTCTTTAATTGTTCTTGTTTAATACCTAATGAAGCCTGTGAATTTGTGAAATAGCCATCCTTTCTTTAGATCCTATTTTCATAAGCTCTGATATATAAACTAAATAGTCAAACAGTAAATGAAAACTAGAATAAACCGACTCTTTAAAAATATACACAACTATCTTAACAAAAAAAATCTAAAATTTAAAACTATTTTGTTGAGTGTGATTGGAATTAGTGTTCATTTAAAAATAAGGAAGGCTCTCTAGAATTTACAAGATGATATCACTTTAAAATTTATCTTTAAACCATTTGCAGAAATAATTATTAACAATTAATTTATGCATTATGCAGTTTAGAGCTGCCCCTACACGATCGGTTAATATCATTCAGACTAAAAAAAACTCACTGGCACATTTGAACATAGTTATCTATTTCAGCTAACTGGTGATTTTTTTAAAAATAATTATATGGGAATTTACATATTTAGAAACTAAAAATCTTAAATAATTTGACTAATTTCCAGCCAAGGATATCATAAACATTGAAATAATTTATTTTCTTTCGAGGAAAATTTTTTAAATAAAAATTATTTATTTGCATTGAGTAAAACTGAAAATATTTAGGAACAATAAAAAGTGATTATTTGACGGTTAATGTTTTCATAAGAAATTTAAAAAATAAACAAACTATTGTTTGATATTATAAAACTAAAAAATACAAGGATTTTAAAAATCTCCCAAAACATTAATTTTTATAAAATTTCAGTCAACGTTTGAAAATTATCTGATAAAAAAAAGAATTTTATTTTTAGATTCAATATCAGGTTTTAATGTTCCTTTATTTCACTCATTAGATTAATATCTCTAATCTTTTAACTTTTTTAAATATTGGTAAAACATTAAACAGGTAATAAGTGTAAGCATGCCAAACATGTACACATATAACTTTAAAGAGAGAAAAAACAAAGCATTGTTTTAAGATTTTGAAAGAATAAATGTATTAAATTTATTCTTTTAAATTAAAACAACATTGAATAATGACTGCTTAAGTCTATTGTCAATCTCTCTGAAAAATTTTCTTTTTTCATCACTAGTTTGTTTGAAAGGAAATAATTTTAAAAATATTCAGATGTGTTGGTTTGTTTTTTCATGCTAGACATTATTGTTTTTTTCTCTTAAAAAAACAACTCTTTATTGATATTAAATATTGAGCAATACTGACACAGAAATATTGCAAAATATTTAAGTACCACAAGTTGGGAACCTTGAGGACAGCTGAACGTGTATCTGTAAAGTTGCCCTCCTGAGACCCAATGCTTTCAAACATTGCACAAACAACCACAAAAAATGATTTTATAAACATATTTCTGGTAAAGATAGGCATCCTCTTTATTTGGTGATTAAAAGGCCTTTTTTTGCAACTATTGATACCACAATTGTATTATTTCAATCTTCATATTGCAAAACAATTTTTATTACTTTTCTAATAATGATTATTGTAAATTTCAAATTGGTTTCTGGTTTTAGAATGAATATAAGATGATTAAAAAACATATGAACTCTGAATATTTTATTCAAATTTTCATTTTAAAAGACTACTATTTTTTTTTTAGGGTTTTAGTAAAATCAATATAAATTGAATCAAATAGATTAGAAAAACATAGCAAAATAAGATTAAAATTTGATCTATTCAGAACTTACACATCTAAAATTTTCTAATCCATTGAGTGAATAGGAATCAGTTGAAAATACATCTTTTTTCTATCAAAAACATTTGCACTTCTTTCAAAAACAGCACAAGTTCTTTTGGATAAAGTTTAAAAATTAAAACTTTGTATTTAACAAGTAAAATCATTTTTTTTAATGATATTATGAAATAATGGAATTTTGGTATCTTTGGTTTAGAAGAAAATATTTGGGCTTTAAATCAACTCTAAAGGGTTGTGTTTGTTCATTATTGATGCTATATCTTTCAAAACTCAATAATCATTTATGAATCTTTTAAATTATTTTGAGTCAACTTTGCAATATAGACAGCATACATTGCATCTTTTTGTGCAAAATATATTACTGTCTCTTGTAGGGGCTGCTTGATTAACTGCAACTTGGTGGCATTGCTCTTCAGGTTAGAGCATATGTTCTACCACTAATCCAACTTGGTGAAGTGGTAGGCTTAAGTTCAAGCCTTTCAAGACAACCATCTAAACCTGACTTTTAATAGCACTTTATTTCAAACTCTATCAAGTGATATTCTTTTAAAATCCACAACGCCCATACACTTTAACTGACTAGAATGATTGTTTTCATTACTACTATTGCTAATAGTAATATAGTTTCCATGTCAGTAGTTTTTACTGGAAGCTGAAATTTGCAAAATGTTCATTTTTTCCAAAGTTTTCCTTTATTATTATTATTATTATTATTATAGATATCTCACACCATTTACCAGAGGCTTGCACACCTAGCAACCAGTGATTTTTATTGGAATCAGAGTGACCTTAAGTATCCTCTGAGATCCAGCGGATTCTGCGCCATTTCCAGTCAAAGACTGTATGGTGCAACATCTCTTTGGGTTTTTACCTGTTATTATTATTATTATTATCATTATCATCTTTGGGTCCTATCCAAATGTAAATAGAATATATGTGCATGTAAAAGACAGTGTTTTTCTCTGTCTGTGAGTGATGACAAATTTCATTTATCTTCCTCTCAAATTCTAAGTTGCACTTTTTCAAACTTTTTCTTCATATCCATAAAATTAAGTTGGGTCACATGATACCATTTAATCTCCAGTAGAATAATTTTTTTCTAAAATCCAGTTAAACCTCTTAACACCGAACAGTGTTGATTTGCTTCAAATCTTAAATATTTGACATAAACTTTTTAGGGTTTTTTTTTTAATTTAGTAATACAATGTATTTATTTACTAGTTTGGCTTTTTGTATGCAATGTAACTTTAATTTTAAGAAAATCTTCCAATAAAAATTACAAAAAAGGCTTCAAATTAATTGGTTTAGAAAATAGCCAGAAACTTATATGAAACTAAACCAACTCACTCAACCCCATGTTTTAGTGTAAAATATTTAACTTAATATTTCTGCATGAAAATTTTGATTTAGATTTGACCAAATTTTTTATTTAGGGTCATCATGATTTTATGGTATTTTTTTTTATCATAAATTCCATTACTCATTTATTTTAATGGAATTTTTAAATCCTTCCAAACAACATCTGTGTGATTGTCAACTTATACTTGTCAAACAAATGCTTATTATAGTTTTATTAATACCATTCTTTTGAGGGGAATTTCAATTTAACATTTCAAAAATCAACTCCTGAAAGTTAATAAGTTTTGTTGCAAAAATATTAACTTATGGAACAATCAAATATAAAATAAGATATTTGATATAATTCAGATGAGTCTGAAATAAACTTTATTTAATTCAATTCCAATAGATTTATAATTCTGTTTCTCTTTCTCTCTATTTCTCTCTCCCTCTCTATATTATTTTCGTACATGAAATAATTTTTCATGTATAGAAATCCGAGTATTAACTTTATTGTGGACTTTTGTCTTCATCATTTTGGTAGTTTATAATGTTTTACTACCATGAGTTCAAAAGTTTGCAATAAAGTCAATACCCAGATTACAAAGCCTCATCTCAAAAATGAAAAATACAATATATAAAGATATATAATATGGTTATATAAAATATATGTATGTATTTATGTATATAGTAAAGTGTTGTGTCACAATACTATAGTCACAATCAGATTCAGATTAAAATTTACTTTTTCCATAAAGAAATGGTATTCACTAAATGTGTTTTAGTATGTATGTATGTCAAGGCTAATGAGTGCAGCATAGGTTGTGCACCAGAGAGTTTGTCCTGTCAGGTATGCGACCAAATATGCAAATCCAGACAAGGCCTTTGCAACTATGTGAACTCATTCACATGCAGCCATGTCTCAGAGTTAGCCTTTTTCTTTAAAGTCAAACAAATACTTATTATAGTTTTATTAATACCATTTTTTTGAGGGGAATTTCAATTTAACATTTCAAAAATCAATTCCTGAAAATTAATAAGTTTTGTTGCAAAAATATTAACTTATGAAACTATATTAACTTTAAAGTATATTCCTTCTTCCAAATGCAACTAGATGTAATTTAATTAATAATCATAAAAGATAAGTTCTTTTGATAGCCATGTCACTTTTCTGTCACCGTCTCTTTTATCCTTTGGCCTTGTTACTATTGTGCTTTTGTTTCCAGCTCGTTGTATATCCAGTTTTCATATTTTGTTAGCAGCATGTTCAGAAAATAGATTTTTTTTTTCAATGTCGTTTCCTTTTAATCATTTAAGGAGATGTCCACAAATATCTGCACATGTTGAGGGTCAATTAAAAATCACCCTGAAAAAGAAGATTTTGAACATTGTATGATTATCAATATTTTTATGTGTTCCAATGAATAAATGAAAAACTGTTGGCTTAACATTCAAAAACTTCCTTCGCTCTTATTTTCCACATAAAATTTTAAACTGTTTTTTGGTTTAAGCAACTTTGAACTTTACAAAAATTAAATAAGTCCAAGTTATTTCATATAACTAGCCAATATTTGAAGTCAAGAAATTAAACAAATTTTGTACAAGAATTAAAGATTTAACAAAAACCCAAAACTAATGAATAATTACTAAAAATCTCATTCATTTATAGATAAGGTGTAAATGATTATAGCTTTCATTTATGAACAATAAATGAAAGATATGATCATCTTATGTCAGTAATTCCAGTAAAAATTTTTCATTAATATTATTTTTCTTATTGACCCATCAATTTATGATGAATAATCTTCAATTTAATAAAAAGTAAAGAGATGTTAAAATTCAATTAAATCTTTTTATTAGCAATAAATAACATAATTTCTGCTAATAATTAAATCAATTTAATAGCAATTTTGAGGTTTTGGCATCCTTATTTCTTTTTATTAATAAATAATCATATAGAATCTTTATTTGTTTTATTTATGATTTTTTTTATATATGAGTTGAAGTCTTTAAACAGATCAACAGATTTCTAGAAATCAATTTCTTTCCAGAACTATTGGCTGTTTATTCTGAATCAGGCCTGTTGGATTAAAGTAGAACTTTAAACCTCAAGATTTTGAGGCTCAATTTATTTAGTTGCTTATTTGTTAAAGAAAAGACAAAAATGCAATACTCTTGTCCTCTGTTAATATTTTGGCAGTTGGGATCAACAAACCAAAAATCTTTTTGATTTAATGATTGCACAAGTAAAAAACTATGTCATCACACTCTTTGAAAATATCAAAATACTCTAGAGACACTAAAAACTTAAAAATTCTTCAAAACATCCTGACAAAAAAGGCAAAACTAATTCTTAATATAAAATATTCTTTTTTTGGTTTCTTTTCAAATCTGAAAATTCTTGTCTTCCAAAGCGTTTGATATTTCTTTAACTTTAAAACCTTTCTTTTTTCCTTTATTCACATTGATTTTTGAATATTTCATATAATGTTCATACTTTGAAATATCTTTTTAATCATTACTTTATTCAATATAAGACTATCTTATAACTCTTTTACTAAAAACTTTACATAAGATGCTGAAAGCATTCCAAAAATGACAAATAATTGTTGTGACCTTGTTACGGGATCACAATATTAAGGTGGGAGCCTCTGTGTTGCATTAGCGGTTAAGCTGGTCATGCGCTCTCTGTCTGGAGGCAGAACAGACCGGCTTACGTATTAGCCGGACGAATCCATGTCGTCTTGGATATAGGGGTGATAATACCCCAGAACAATAATAGAAAGCATATTATTAATCAAGATGGTGATTATGATAATAGATTGGTTGGTTGAAATAAAACTATATTCATTCACTTTCTTAAAGATAATTATGAAACTAGATGATGGTAGACTATATGGTAGACTATATAAAGACTATCATATACCTGTGTATGTATATAATATAAAGATATATGCAGTTGATTGACACAGACATATAATCAGCAACTTTTGATGACAGATTTTCACTTTTGCAATCATAAAACAGAAAAGGTTTTTGATTTGTTGATCCCAACTGCAAAAATGCAAACAGAAACTTAGGGTTGTTGACTGTGTTTCCATGCTGATCATCTTTGCATGCTCTATCACATATATTGAGGACTTATAATCTATAAATATTGTTAACATTTCAATTATATTTATGTATGTTTGTACATGGGAAATAACCATTTTTAATAAATAATACAAATAATACTGTCATAATATCACTCATTAGAAATATTTAAATTTTCTTTCAAATATTTTTAATTCAATTTTTTCTACCACAATAATAATAGTGCTATATAAAGACTATACACAGCCACTATACAGAGACATACTTAGCAATGGATAACCTTATATTAAGCCTTATGCTTCATTATTTTACATTTTTTCTTTCCAAGTTCCGTCTACGTTGACATGTTGACTATTACCTTTGGGAAAGGTATGAATCGCCATCTTCCTCCCAGCTATGGATTAAATAGTGCAACTTGTGTTATTTAAAAAAAAAAAAACTGTGTGTATAAAAATAACGTTTCTCATAAGTAATTGTTCTCGGCATTGAAATGACCTAAAAAGGTTGATATGCCGTTACACACAAAACAAAGAAACATTTTTTTTCTTTAAAACATAACCTCTTTTGAACTTATAAGTCAATATTTTATCACCTTTGAAATAATCAATCCTTTTATTTATTGAATTTTCTAGTTATTAAATTCTGAAATAAAGTGATAAATTCCAGTTGAGGATTTCTGCAATATAATGAGGCCATAAATTCTTTTGATTGTCCTTCAAGCTTTTACCAATTTGTAAATTTATTTGTTTATAAAGCTTCTTTTCTATGAGCTTTATTTTCACTTTGAGTCTTTTTGTCCAAATCAAACATTGTTGGAACAATGTCATATTTGCAGCCACAAGTAATGAAAATTAAAATCAGGTTTATTATTTTCTCAAATACTTTAGGTTTTTATTAAATAAAAATTAGTTCTAATTTGCTAAGTTTTTCATTAAATGGAGATATTTTTAAAAATCACATGAATAGAAGCCATTGCACATGTTCTTCTCTCTTTGCATTTCGTAATAAACTCTACATAGTCTTCTTTATTTCTTTTACCATCTTTAATTGTTTCATTTTAGAAACAATAAAAAAATATGGCAAGAATAAAATAGTCAGTGTATTTAAACTAAGCATTTAGGGAGTGCTGATAACATTAATGATAATAAAAACAAAGATTAAAAAGTTTAGAAATTCTAACTGGTTTTATATGAATGGCATAAGCCATAGTTTTGGTAGTTTCAATATTTATAGAAATTCCTTTTGAAATAATATCATCATCATCATCATCATTTTGTGACGATCCATTTAAAGAGGAAGTGACGAGCGACGATTATCCTCAAGTCCACATCAGGGCAAGGCACGCTAAGTGGGCAGTCCGTGAGCAGGTGAGCAATGGTCTGCTAGGCAACACCACATGGGCAAACTGTGTCCCAAACAAAGTCCCACTTCTTGAGGTTATCTAGAGTTTTTGCCACCTTGTCCCAAGCACGGTTAAGCATCACCCACTCCCTACGAGGAAAGTCCGAGCCAGCCGGAAACTCCTCCGAAGGCTTGGGCAAAGCATTATTGTCCAGGTCCATGATAATATTTATTTGAAATAATAGAAGAATATTGATATCACTAGCAAGATACAATATTAAGTATCAGGAATGTCATTGATAACAGATTAAAAATATAATGAAGAAAAAAAGTTTCAAAGAAATTCTATATATTTGATTATTTTAGGGGTTGAATGATTTGTTTTTCCTTCCATCTAAGACTGCCCTTCATTTAGTACAATATAACGGCCGGAGTATTTGGGGGGATTTTTAAAACAATCACTAGAAAAACATCGACGACTCCCTCGGCCAAATCAGGGGACCATCACGCTTTTTTTTTCTGACTTTTTTTTGGTGACGTGGTCTTTCTTTCTTTGCAGTACAGATTGGTTCCTGATTTTACGTACCAATGTCTACTGCTTTTATTTTCACTGACAGAGTGGCTTGAGTCAAATTAGTGGACGAATCTCTCTCTATCAGTTTTTAACCAATTGCCTGTTTTCAGCAGTATAAACAAAATATGTACTAAATCTAGGCTCAGTCTCTCTCTCTCTCTCTCTCTCTCCCTCTCTCTCTCTCGCTCTTCTTTCAAAGCAAACAGTTTTAATGCTATGTTTAAAGGCATTCTGCAGATTTTAATAATGTTCTTTACTGTTTTTTAACTGAATATTTATTTAACCCTTTTGACTCTAAAGGGCTGATATATCGGCCTTAGTAACCTAAGGCCAAAAAGACACACTGACATTTTGACCCTAATATGTTTTTTTAACAGAATGGCTCTGACTACTTGGTAATATTGCTTAGTCAGGATCCAAAGGTGGAGGTTGAAATATAGTTGTGTGTGTGTGTGTTTTTGCCTTAAGTCGCCAGGGCTGATATATCGGTTCTTTAGGGTTTAAAGGGTTAATTCTTCTTCCATACATTCTAGAATATTGTCCCCATCTTGTTAATTATATTACAAGTTTAAAAACTATATTTTCTACTCTTTGAGTATTCCTATTCAATTCATGAGTAGAGATGATTCTTTTCATTCTGTTATTGATGCCATATATTTTATCAATCAATTTGATTTCTTTCATTAAGATCACTAATGACATTCATTTATTGATATGATAGATCTAAATAAATGGACCACAAAATAAGAACTGTCTGTCCTCATGAATTGAATAAAGAGAAATAAACTTATTTTCAAATGATTAACCATATGTTTTCCTATGACGAAGGCTGAAGAATAGATATTGTTGATATAAGGATCAAAATGAGAATAATAATCTAAGATATGGAATCATAAGATATGGAAGCTTGAATCATTTTATTTTTTCTTCATTTTGAAATGGGTTTGGAATTTTCTTTCCTTTCATTCAAAATGAACTTATTGTATTTATAAAATATATTTTCTGCTTTCTGTACAGCACTAATATTCTAAGCTAAAGAAACTTGATTTGCCTAAATCAACCCCTGATTTATTCTAAAAGATATTTAAGAATTATAGTTTCTTTTTTCTATTTTTGAGATGAGGCATCGTAATTTAATATTAATATTAGTAGTGTAGTAACATCAAAAATACCCACTAAGATGAGGACAAAAGTCCGAATAATAAAAAGTTAATACCTGGATATTTAAGACTTGTAAAGATTAAAAGACAAAACACAAATCTATTCTTTTTTCATTTGTTGTAAAACATTTCTAAAATAAAGTTTGTGGAAAAATTATTCAATAATTAAAAAGAAAAAAAATTTTGTAGCCAAATTATGGCTGAATTCTGAAATTTGGCATTGGTTTCTAACAATGTATCCCTCACCCACAATTTCAAAATCTGTATGCATGTTGTATAACTGTCTAATAGGTATGATACACATCTTGCTTGAAAGTTGGTTTTAAATAAAATGGATATAAATTAATCAACAAGCCTTTCTTAGATGTGTGAATCTATCTAAAACACACTTTATTCCTAATTTGACATTTTATGTTTATTTGATAAATAAATATAATCTTTTCAAGTGTGATATTAAACAATAAATAAAAGCAAAATTCTAAACTTTTAAAAATAATTTTACAAAATATAGCAAATTTAAAAATCGACTAGAAACTTTTTTTTTTTTCAAGTTCAACTTGCAGAGCAGTATGGACATCTAAACTCCTTTTTATTCTGTGACCCATGCATGTTTTTCTTTTGATTAGAGGTAGACAACACCACTGGAATGCTGTTTTGTGAACTTTCATCTCTTCCTTGGCCATCAACTGTATCGTATATAGATATGCATCGTGGAGTTAAGCATGCTACTTCATTTTAGGGTGTAAAATAAGCGTTCAGTGTGATTTGAAAAGATTTTATAGATTATAACGATGCTTTGAAAAAACAAAAACATATGCGTCATATTGATTTAAAAATTTATTCATTCTCTTTTTGTTTATTATTTTGGTTCAACTTTAATTTTGGAACTAGAATTTAGTTTTGTAAAATAAAAAGTTGATTATTTTTTAAAAAAAGTTTCAAAAACTCATTTTATTTTATTTCAATAATTTGTGCTAATTTATAAGCACAAACATAAATCATAAACACAACATTTCAATAAATTCCATCCTTAATTTTAACCAAACATTTTGGATTGAAAAATAAACCAAAATTATTATCTGAATTTTCTCTTGAAGAAATTTTCATGACTTTAAAGTCTTTCATTCAAAGTCTTTCAGAGTCCATTTCATATTTCTAATGAATATATTCATTCAAATATTCTTATCTCTCAAAACTCAAATATTCTCTCATTTAAATGTTCTAATGTTCTTACCCCTTGATAGATCAGTATTATACTTTCCTTGTTAACTGAAAATATTCCAACTGATGAATAATCATATAAGATAAGCAACTCATCTGGGTGAAGGGCAATAATGAATTTAAAAAAAGCCCAGGTAATATACAGCATGTAAAAATGGCCTTGTGCCTAACTTGAGTTGTTTTCTTGACCAAGTAAATATAAGATAAATAACCGCTTTTTAAAAAAATAGTTAAATGACTTTTATTCTTTATTTTAATTACTTGAGCAATCATTTCATAGCAAACTCTTCCAAGTATCTCTAACCATGTCTTCTTCAAAAATTTCTGTAAATTTACTTTAGTTTTTAATAGTTTTATTATTTAACATCCTTTGCAATTTTTAGACCTGAAACTTTAGTAGAACACTTTCATCATTTGGTATTTAATAAGTGAAGTTAACAATTAATTACATTTGAAATAAATATTAAAAGCACACATGAAACAATAATCTTAATTTTTTTTATCAAACCAGACTTAAGAATTAGATTCTTTTTATTTAGATTTAATTCCCTTATGTCACAATTATAAATAACTATTAATTAGATTTCTATAAACCTTTTGGATAAAGAAAATCCATGAATCTTTTTAACAAAATGGCTTACATTAGTTTTGAAGATTTGGGAAACTTTCCGAATTCAAGGTCTGTCTTTTCTTTCTATAAAATATAATTTTAGGTTTTAGAAATCAACTTGATTTATTTCAGTGAACACTTTGAGATATCTCTTTCAGATGTAAATATTAAGAGATCTTTCTTTAAATAAAAACTACTAGCTGTGATTTCAACTCTCACTTGGTGCACTTATGAAGTCAAACTAAACTAAGTACAATGAATCTCTTTTAGTAGTGGGAAATAGTTACTGAGATTAAATCATAAATCATTTTAATATTACATATTTTAGTTTTCATCTAAAGTGTTTTTTTTTTTGTTTGTGGAATTTGAACTGGAAGAAAATTAAATTAAAGTTGGAAAATAACTTTCTTCATAAAATAATTTCTGATAATTTGATCCTTGTTAACTGCTTATTATTTATGATCTTTTATTAAATGAAGCAATACCTGATAAATATTGTAATGACTTAGATTCTGAAACTAAAAACCATTGCACTTTTAACTTTTAAATTCAAATTTAAATACTTTGAACCATAATTGTTGGGACACTGGGCTAATATTATTGAAAAGGAAAAAGGTACCTAGAGAAAGTCTTTACTATATGACCCTTCAATTATTTCTCATTATATTTAGTACTGGGGTAGATAGATTCAGTATGACACCCCTGGTTATATTAATAGTTGTGTACCTTGACATAGTATGACATTTTATCTGTGATATTTTTATTTCTTTTTGAAAAGTGAGGAAGGGAGGAAAAATGTTTTGTTTTTTTCTCCTAAATGTGGATAATGTTTTGCAAAACTAACCTAAACCTTTGATACTTTTTGCAATGTACTCCAAGAACCAAACATGAGTGGGATTGAAAACCTATTTTTGAAACACTTTGAATAGAGCTCTTATGGCTTGAACTGTCCTAAATGTGTGGCTCTTTTAAGGGTCCATAATTCCCATTAAGGCACTTGTGATAATCATAGATTTCATTTGTGGCAGCCTCTGAATCAGTTCTTTCCCTCAGATGTATTGACATTCCCTTTCCTCTGACAAACGGAGAGTTCAGGCAAGAGAAGCACTTGGTTAATGCAAGGACCATCGAAGCAAGCTTAACAGTCCTGGAGATCCGAGCTTTGACTCATTTTTTTTGCAAACACTTTGCTTGTCGCCTGCACTGGTGTCGTCTGGTGTGATCGAACTTGATATACTACCACTCTTATGGGAGGTGCATCAAGGTGGTAGACACACCACCAGTGGCACTGACTGCATAGTATCTGGGCCAAGTGGGCCATTGTTGGTCATAAGATCTCACTGTTTGATCTCTATAGCAATGTTGGTAACGACAGACCCCTGCCAACTTGCCATAATTCCAACTGTTAGCAAAGAACTTTCTTGAAACATAGCTTTTGATTTCTGTTTCAAGTGAATGTTTTCTTTTCCCCAAACAATCTTCCTATTAATAAGCAGAATCTTACATGTGTCCAGTTCTTTCCCGGTGTTGAAAATCTGCAAGCAATTTTTTAGTTTTGATTTAGGATTCACCTGCTTCGTGATGCTTCTTGTCTTGCAGTACAAGTGGACACTTGTGTTTAGCAAAGAATGGCTGACCTTTGGCTTGAGCTACAAAAACACACTTGGAATCAAAATATACATTTTTTTGTGTTTATCTTTTATTTAGAATTTATTCTTCTTTTTATTTCAATGTTTATAAAATTGACAATAGTTTTTTAAAAGGTCACCATTAATACACCCAAAATTGAAATCGTAAGAAAATGAGCAATGGTAAAATCATCATCATAGCGTATCGCTTCATCTTGAGTGGAAGCATCAGACGGCTATTGACTTATTCCTCAAGTCCACGTCAGAGCAAGTAACGCTAAGTGAGCAGTCCGTGAGTAGGTGAGCGATGGTCTGCTCGGCAGCGCTGCATGGGCAAACTGCATCCCGAATGAAGCCCCACCTCTTGAGATTGACTCTCATTTTTGCCACCTTGGCCCGAGCACGGTTTAGTGTCACCCATTCCCTGCGGGGAAGGTCCGAACCAGCCGGTAATTCCTCTGAGGGCTTGGGCAAAGCATTATTGTCCATTGTGATGGAATCATTCCATCGTCAGGAGCGAAAGGATGCCGCCAAAGAATGTCCCAGCCTTGCGACTGAGATGAAGCTCTTGCAGGATTTCAGGAGTTGGTGGGCCCCCTCATGTCCATATAAAGGGTGTCGGCAGCCAGTGAGCTGCTTCTCTCGCTCAGATGCTGATATCACCAAAACGACAAAGTAAGAGTCTAAAAACTGTGTAGTCATAAGTAAATATAGTTCTTATGGGGATGGGTACCTTTTCATGTATCTATACAAGTATTATTCGGACTGCTGTTCTCATCCTTATCATTGTTATATTCACAACATTTCGGCCGATTAACCCTTCGGCCTTCTTCAGGTGATCGATCT
>JAUZSX010138338.1:0-17382 GCA_034780655.1 Idiosepius hallami
GAGTAAGGAGGTTGATAAACAATGTTTTTTAGCATGATAGTAGTGACCTGGAGTCACTTAGGTACATTCCTACATATTAGACTAAACGTAATACAACATAAACTTCATTTTCTTAATTTGATTTTATTTTCATAATTAGACACTGATTTAAAAAGAGGAACTTGTTGATTTTTTAAAATTTGCATTTTTCCTTACTCACAAATTCTGAATTGAAAAAAAGGAACTGGTTTTAAAATAACTAATTTATTTCAAATAATTATTATTTGAATTATTATCATTATTGTGGATCTCACACTAATCACCAGGTACAATAGCACCCAGCAATCAGTGGTTTTATGCTGGAGTCAGAGTGACAACAAGTCTCCTCAGGTTTCCAGCAAGTTTCACACCATTTCAGTTAGAGACTGCATGGTGCAACACCTCCCCGGGTTTTCACCCCGTCGCATCCATTTCACACCTTCCAATGTCTGGTGGTGGTTCCTGAAGGCAGAGTGACAATAAGCCTCCTCTGGTACTCCAGTACATCCTAACACCTTATTATTATTATTATTATATTATATTATATGATTAATCTTATTATTAATCTTATTATTAATTATTATTATTATAATTATTATTAATTATTTCAAATAATTTTGTTTAGATATTATGAATTGAAAAAAGAAACTGATTTTAAAATTGTTAATTTATTTCAAATAATTATTATTTAAATCATTATTATTATTATTATTATTATTATTATTATTATTATTATTATTAGCATTTTATAAGATTAATCTTATGATTAATTTTATAATTGATTATTATTACTAGAATTACATTATACTATTATTATAATTATCATTAATTATTTAAAATAATTTATTTTAAATATTATAAATTGAAAAAAGAAACTGATTTTATAAATAATTTATTTTAAATATCAGATAAAATAAAAAATAAAAAATAAAAAAAAGAAAATAACTCTTCATTCATTCACTCAGAGACTGGCCGTGTTTGTATATTTTTTGCCCAAAAATTCTTCATAGAAATTAAACAAGATTTATGAGGTGTAAAAAATCGAACCATGTTTTGTCAGCAAATCACATTTATTAGAAAATATTTATTGTGTATAAAATCTTAGGAAATGTTTCCATGATGCAGAGGCGTAGCTAGTGGGGGGCGCAGGGGTACATATGTCCCCGGGCGCCAAGGTCCAGGGGCGCCAAAATGAGTCATACAAAATTTTCACAAGGCTAAAAAACCGGTCCGTGAAATCAAGAAAAATAAATCTATTGTAGACTATGTGAATGATCTTTGACAGTGACTGAGTGAATCATATGCAATAAATTGTATATTATTGCTTATTTTTTTTTAAAAATAATGGTTTATTGAAATGTGAACCGTTTTTCTGTATACAGTAAGGTATTCCATGTTATTGTAAAGAAAATGCGATTGAACACGGAGGGGGGCGCCAATTTTATAGTTTGCCCCCGGGCGCAAAATACCCTGGCTACGCCTCTAACTCAAAGCTCTTCTTTTAAAGGGTCATATTAGGGTTGAAATGTCAGTATGTCTATTTTTGCTTTAAGTTACTAAGGCCGATATATATCGGCCCATTAGGGTCGAAAGGGTTAAGATAAAAAACATGCCAGTGACACCACTTCTAAACTTTGACATTATCTTCAGTAATGTGTAGTTGACGTTGCACAAATGACTTTGCTGTGCATAGTGCAGTAGAACAGTAACAGTCAGTCCTTGCTTAACAACAATCTCAATTAACGGCTCGGGGTCACGACGGCCTTCAAAACATTTTTTCTCAAGCCTGTCTGTACTTAACTCCAAGGTTGTCGGATGGGCTTTTTATGGCCAAATTAAAACCTTTGGACCTCGACTTATCAAAATTACCAAGTAGTCACTCAGAGTCGTTATATTAGATAAACATATTAAAACCAAAATATTGGTGTGTCCTCTTTTGCATAATGTTGTCTGGGCCGATATATCGGCCTCTTAGGATCGAAAAGATTAAAAAACTTTTTTTTTCAAGCCACAGTTTGGCCTAAAAAAATTTATATTTTGGCCTTTTTTTTTAGATTTGGCCTTAAATCTTTGAACCCTGACATAAAAATTAACAAGTAGACACTTAGAGCTCGTTGTATTAGAGAAACATACGGCGTGTGTCTTATTTTGGCTTATGTCGTCTCTGGACTGATATCGGTTGTAGCGTTCATAGGATTAAATGTTTTTTTTCTTAATTTTGCAGTATTACTTTCTATTATTCAATTAATTTCAAATTTTCAACTTAGTTATTTTCAACCTGCAGTAAATCTACTATTTGGAATATTTTGTATGATTTTTTTTATTTAACCCTTTCGACCCTAAAAGGCCGATATCGGTCCTGATAACCTAAGGCAAAAAAGACTCACCTGTAATTTGGTCCCAAAATGGCCCTTCCATCTAACAGCTCTTTGGGAGAAGTTGATAATGTTGTTAAGTCAGAGGCTAAAGGGTTAAAGACACTTAATTTGTTTGAAATATAATTCATCATTAATTCACCAACCTTTACACTCAGTGGTGTGTTTGGCAGCAAATCTTTTTTTTTCTATTTCCGTTGCAAGTTGTTTTGACGAGAAAGAGTCGCTAGCCCTATGCTCAACCCCTAACCTGGAGGACCTTTTTTTAGGTTTGAAATCAGTGCTGTCCTTCACCAAGATGAGATACTCTTCCATGTTAACGAGCCCAGTCTGCTCGAGGGAGCTGTGTAGATAGAATGGTTTTGACCGGGATTTGAACTAGCGTAATAGAACACGATTCCATAGTCCGAACTTTTACCAATGTTCCACTTCGCCACCTTTGACTGGGATTTGAACTTGCGTAATACGATTCCATAGTCCGAGCTTTTACCAATGTTCCACCTCATCGTCCTTTATAATGCCTTAGTTGAAAAAGACGTATTACATTTTGCTGAGAGAAAAAAATACAAATCAATTTAAGTATTTTTATTTTATTTTTCCATAAGGTATAATATAAATATTTATAAAAAATCATAATTTGACCATTTTTTAAATCGATATTTATATTGTTTTGCCTTCTTTTTCTTTACTCGTCATTTGGCCCTTTGCGAAAAAAAAGGAACTTTTTCTATTCATTGTAATAGTCCAGAAAAAAAATGATGTTGCCCTTGCACCCAAAGAGAATGTAACTTTAGTGGTTTCAGGGTGTAGCTTAGGGTCCTCTAACTTCGGTTTAACAAAAGCCTAATAGAGTAATATATTTGTTAACATGCAGAACCGTGTTTAGGGGACCCTAAGGTACAATTTGAACCTACTAAAGTTAAATTCTCTTTGGGTGTAGGTTAGGGTCCCCTAAACACGGTTCTGTATGTTAAAAAAATTCCAAGTGATTTATATTTTTGTTAACACACAGCCCCGTGTTTAGGGGACACTATGCTAAACTCTGAACCCACTAAAGTTAAATTCTCTTTGGGTGCCAGGGCAACACCATTTTTCCCCGGACTATAAGTGTCAACAGACTTTTAGCTGCCGAGTTAGGGTTGTTTGTGGTGAGTGGGGAGTGAATCGTAATAATGGAGTGAGTGAAATAGCGAAAAAGATGATCTGGCTGAATGGAATGAGTCATGCACATTTATATTCTGCTTTGTGTCTCGTGTTGGTTGAGCAGGGAGACCTCTCATCGCCCGTTCTAGCTTGGAATAGTCTTCTTGAGTTTTCCAGAACCTCGGATTAAACTGAAACTCCTATTCATCACCCTCGGGGATAACTCTTTCTTTAGCGTGGTCGGTCAGTGTGAGGGAGGGGTTGGTGAGGGGAGAGATTTTTCAGTTCGAATGCTTAACCCCTTCGACCCTAAAGGGCCGATATATCGGCCCTGGCGAGATAAGGCAAAAGAAGACACATTAAATGTTTAGGCCAAAACATGATCCTCTAATAGAACGGCTCTGGGGGACTAGTTGGTTATTTTGCTAAGTTTGGATTCAAAGGATTAAATGCCTATGCATTCGACTGATCATGCCACAAACTGTCGACAAGCCTGGTACAGCCCCTGATATTCCTAAGTGGTCACCTATCTTAGTACTGAACAGGCTTTATGCTTCTTAACATCGGGGATTTGGTGGGAACCTTTGTCGCCAACGTAACTTGACCGTATTGCACTGTTGGCAGTGGTGGTGCTCGGGAAAAAAAGATCAGAGGAAAAAAGGTCCGGGATTTTTTTAGAACTGACAACTTTTTTCCCCCGGGTCATTTTTCCTAAAATCGTTAGCAGTCAGTGCTGTCTATCTCTCTCCACCACTTGCTACGTCTTTTAACCCATTTGACCATAAGTTAGCAAAATCATCAACTAATCATTCATTCAGAAACATTAGGACCAGGAGTCAGGACCAGTGACCACAGAGAGACGAAATATCAACGTGTCTTTTTTTTTGCCTTAGGTCGCCACGTTTGATCGGCCCTTCTCTTCTCAGGACCTAAAAGATTAAGTTAAAAATACTCAAAGCATACATTTAAAAAAAAAGAATTAGGTACAATATGATTAGTAGACCCGAATACCCCTAAAAATCAGCATTAGAAAGGGGAGTTTAGGGAAGTTTTTTTAGGTTGTGATGTGGTATCACTCTACTGGTGGTGGAGAGAGAGAGAGAGAGAGAGAGAAAGTTGAGATCGTCACACACCTTTTAATCCGACCTAAGGCAAAAGAAGAAACACTGCTATTTCGGCCCTAACATGTGCTCTCTAATAGAACGGAACAGCTCTCTGAGTGACAAGTTGGTAATTTTGCTAAGTCCCAAAAGGGTTAACTTTTTTTTTTTTTTTTTTTTAAATCAAAACAATTTTTAGGAGAATTTGTTGGTAATAAATGCCCTAAAACATCATTTGTTTGTAGTTTAAGTTAAATCGATTATGAAAAAAAAAGTTACACTGTAATAATAAAGTTTATTCGCCGATTTTTGTTATTGATTAGATTATTATCTGATTTTTGATCAATTTTTAAAAGAGAGGCTTGATATTAAATTTACTTTTTTTAACGACATCACAACTTTAGAAGATTGCCATTTGTACTCAAAACTAAAAATAAGCTTAGTTTATAAACTTATCTTAAACACACACACAAAAAATGAGATAACTGTTCCGGAACAGAGAACCCTGCGGGCTAAATCAAATTAATTACTGTAATAATTCAAAATAAGTACGAAGCGAATCGTAAACTGACTGCTAAATTAAATTACTCATTCGTAATAAAAAAAAATTAGGCATTTTTTCACAGTTATTATTTATGTCTCTGTTTATGACAAACTTTCTGTTGAATTAAACTAATTGCTTAGCCATAAGTAACTTGTTTGTAAAAAATAGAAAAGGCGTGACGCCCGGCACGCGGCATGAGGTAAGTTAGGGACGAGTGTTTTAAGATTTAAAGTAAAAAGAACATTACATACAATAAGGTAAAGCTTGTGTTTGTATAGTCTTGAAAGCTTTCGTGTATTTTAAATATATGGACCCTGCCTGACTTGGAAAAATTACCAACTTATCCGAGCCATTTTGTTAAAGGACCATATTAAAGCCGAAATATCGGTCGGTACGGTCGGTGTGTCTTTTTTTGCTTTCAGGGCCGATATTTACTTGGTAAAGCAAAAGCACCAACCCAATTTTGGCACAATGCCATTTTTACGTGCTCTTTCTCTTACCCGGGCTATTTAAATTCGGTGTTACCCTTCACCTAGATGAGCTGCTGCTGAGTGCTGCTGCTGCTCTCCCGACTTAACGAGCCCCATCTGCCCGAGGCTGCTAAAGTGAAAGTAATGGTCTTGACTGGATTTGAACTTGCGTAATACGATTCCGGAGCCCGAGCTGTCAGGGCCGATATATTGGCTCTTCAGAGTCCAAAGGATTAAAAAAACTGTACCTAACTTCTAAACAGGGGGAAAGGCTGAATGTAATGTAATTGATTGCACAAGGCAACGACGGGCCCTTATTACCTTTGGGAGTGCCTACTAGCAATCGTTGGTTGATATGTACAAATAAAGATAGGAATTGGTACAAAAATTAAATCTAAATCAGTGATTTGAGGAAAATGTAGGTAAAACTAAATCTAAGAATAATTAACATCTGTGAAAAAAAAAAGAAGAAAGTACAAGATGGTGGGAGATGGATGGACATTGCTGACTCACACTCTGTTCAAATGCAATAAACGGTAGTAGCAGCAGCAGCAGCAGCAGCTTGACAGATGGGGCAAAGACAGTGGCTTCGTTAGTAAACACTTGCAGTCAATTTTTACTTAATATCTTATTGATTTTTTTCCCTCTCTTTGATATAAAAATAATAGTTTATTTCTAATTTAAAAATAAATAAAATAGTTTAATCGATACTTATTAACTTATTGGTAGGATTAATTTGAAAATATAACGAACGTATTTTCTTTTCAGTTTTTTTTTCAATCTTATTTGTGGGTAGTTGTACTTTAATCTTTATTTAATGCCCTTCTTCGTATTTCTTTGGTTATTTATTTTTTAAATACAACTTGTGTTTTGTCTATTGCTTTTATTACATTTGACTCTGAAAATAATTTTGAGTGATTTATTCAAAATGCGCAACTAACTTGGTTACAAGATTTTTATCTGTAGCTAAAAACGAAGAAAAAAATGGTGATCCGAATCTTCGTTAGAAATGGACTCTTATTTCTGCTGCTAGCAATAAAGTGTTTTTTTTTTAGCCTAGTGGTGTGGTGTGGGCACTGTCACTGTGGGCGTTGTGCGCCGTTGCTTGAGTTAGTCTGATTTAGTCCTTTGAACACCAACTTAACAAAATTACCAAGTAGTCACTCAGAGCCGTTGTATTAGAGGAACATATTAAAGCTAAAATATTGGTGTCTTTTTCAGACTTATGTTGTTAGGGCTGATATATCAGCCTCAGGATCAAAAAACCAAGTCATTAAAAAAAACATTTTCTAAGTTGTTAGGACTTTAGATTTTTAAGTTTATTTATTAGAAATAAAATTAAGTGGTAGGGAAGTTGGTGTTAGAGTTCCCATTTTACAGCGACAAAAACAACCAGTAAAAAGATACATGCGGCAAAAGTGTGCATGAACTGTGCATGCATTCAAGTCAGTCTGCAGTCACTAAGCAGCGAAGAAGGGCAGTCAGTCAGTAACTACACAGTAGTAGTAGTAGTTTACACTACAGTAACAGTAACACACACTTACTGTGTTAACAAAAGGGTGACTTAGAATTTCTGCTGCTGCTGCACTGCTGCAGTGGCACATGGCATACACACTATACTACTGCTTGTCGCTACGATCTCCTTTTATTTACATTAAAATAAACATTTATAAATTTCTATTTTCCCCCTAATATGTTCCCCTAATTTAACGGAAACTGCTCTGCTCTGCTGGAGTGACTACTTATTAATTTTGATAAGTCAGGGTCCAAAGGTTTAAATTGACAGAGACAACAACGGGACGTGACGTCGTGGCACGTGCACGTGCACACACACACACACAGAGAGAGAGAGAGAGTTAAATGGAATCCTTTCAGATGTAGAACAATTTTTTTTTTATTTAATCTAAAAAAAAATCGATTTTTGATTATTGAGACGTACTTAAAAATAAATGAAGTTATTGAATTAGAATAAACGGAAAGATAGACATTTGTATATGGGTAGTGGCTGGTGGTGGCGGTATGAGCAAATAGATATTGCTTACTGCTTTCTTTAAAAAGAGACACTGACTACTTAAGCCTTTGAATCCTAAAGGGCCGAGACATCGGCCCTGAGAATATAAGGCAAAAAAAGACACACCAATATTTTGGCCCTACTAACTGCTCTCTCTGAGTGACTATTTGGTAATTTTGATAAGTTAGGATTCAAAGGATAAAAACTGTTAATGGAATAACAATAAAACCCTCGAACACCATGGAAAACAGTAAAACACTAGCACAGAGTTCTAGTCGCAAGAACGCCGTCGATACGAAGTGTTAGGACCTCTACTAGTGTCAGAGTTACCAGACACCACCAGAAAATTAGCAAAAAGGCCAAAAAGAAGAACTCGTAAGAACAGACAAGATATTTTAATTAAATCACACGGAAATATCCGCAATTAGCCGAGTCTATTTATTAATTAATGTTTTTTTTGTCTATCTTCGAAGACACACGAGGTTTATGACAAAAAGAAAAGAAAAGAAAAACTATGAGATGTATAAAAGAGAGAGAAAGATAGAGTCAGAAAGAAAAGACACGCCATGAGAAGAAAACGATATACTCACGACGCCCACTCTAGTAAAACAAAAAAATTAACATGGAATTTTTGTGAGAACTCAGATGTCCCCGAATAAAAGATTATAATAATAATTATTTATTTTTCGTTAATCCGAACTCACCCTTATTCAAATACAGTGTAACCCGGATATAAGAGAGTTGCAGAGAAAAGTCTGTTATAGCCGGGTTTTGTAGGTAAGTATACAATGAGACCGGTTCTAATTTGGGACCATAGAAAATCTCTCTTGTATCCGGGTTTTGTTTAGGTAATTATTCAATATCACAGGCTCTAATTCGACGCCCAGAGAAAATCTCTCCTATATCCGGGTTTCTCTTATACTTGGGTTTCATACTGAATAATACATTAACATTGTCTTTTAGAAAGGGGGTTGTTTTTTTTATCATTCAAACTTATTACACATTATTTTATTTTTCGGAAGCGGTATCGGCAGTCTTAACATTTTTTTTTTAACCCTATCGACCCTAGAGAGCCGATATATATCGGTCTTCTTAGTAACTAAAGGCAAAAATACACACTGACATTTCGATCCTATGGTTCTTTAATAGAACATTTCTCATCTGAGTGACTACTTTGTAATATTGCTAAGTCAGGATCCAAAAAAAGTGGAGGTTGATATAACGTTGTGTGTCTTCTTTTGCCTTAAGTCGCCAGGGCCGATGTTCTTTAGAGTTTAAAAGGTTAAAAAAAAAACAAATTTAGTAATTTCTTTTAATTTTTTTCAGTCAAAAATCACTCTAAACATAAACGTAAATAAATATTGGTTGTTGATTCGTGATTAGTAACCTTTTTTCGACCCTAAGGGGCCAATATATCGGCCATATTAAGACAAAAAAAGACACGCCAACATTTCGACCCTAACATGGTCCTTTAAAGACTCTGAATGACTAGTTGGTAATTTTGCAAAGTCAGGGTCAAAAAGCATGAGGCCGAAATATCGGTGTGTTGTGGTTGTGTCTATGCCTTCTTTTGCCTTTGGTTGTCAGTGGCAGTTCTTTAGGGTTTAAAGAGTTAAACATCAGAGATTATTATTTGCATTTAGGTGAGCTGGCTGGTTGTGGTGTTGGTGTGGTGGGTGGACACAAGTCCACACACAACCAACAACACTCTGACGGCCTGGCTGGCATGATTTTAACCTTGGGATCCTAAAGGGTTTATATACCGGCCTTAGCAACCTAGAACAACAGACGATCAGCACAGCCGATATTTCGTCCCTCTGCTGTGGTCACTGGTCGGTCAGTCCTCTAACAAAATAACCTATTCAGCATTAAATGAAATGACCCATGAGGGTTGATATGCTGGTTAAATAAGCCATCCAATCCAATCCTCTAATAAAACGATTCTGATTGGCTAGTTGGTAATTTTGCTTGGTCATCATGGTCCTAAAATCTAAACGACTGGATGAACTAAAAACTTTAGACAACTCTCAAAAAATGTAAACTTTTTTTCCTAAAACGCAAACCCTACAACTCAGCAGTTGTAGTAAGTGAATACGGCAGTCGGGGGCGGGGGGACCGACCGGACACCGCCAACCGGACTGACTGATCGGTCAATCGAACCATGTCTGAGGGCCAAGGAAGGCAATATAAGTGGCGAAGAGAATTGTTGTTACACTCTAAAACATGTATTCTGACACTTCGCTTTGTCTGCACATCAGGGTGTCTAATGTCCGTTGTGCTGATTATTCCCAGACATAGTTAAACCAGTATGCACAGATCACCTGCTGCACAGCACAGCCTCTACACGTGGCATTTTACAGAAAAAAAATGAGGGAAGAGGGGAGGGCCAATTGTATTTTTTGCCTAATAGTCCGTAACATTCTCACAGTCGACCCTGGTCATTGGTTAGATGGGTGGGTGACCATTTGAGAATACCAGGTACTGTACTGTAACCAGGGCAAGTAACAAACCTGCATGCGGTATCCCTGCTACTTTTTTGAGTATATCAATTGTTACACCGGGCTCCTCATTCATTGTGCGATACGATATGATGATCAGTGAATTTGTTCAGTCTTCATAATTTCCAGAACACTATGATCTTCAGGTTCTATGTAACATTTTTTAAAGCATAGGTGTCGGCTGTTGAGAGTGATTGTCATAAAATGCATATCTCTATTTTTAAATTTTTTTTTTAACAACTCTTTAAGATGATTCCAAAGAGAATTTAATTATTACAACAAGTGTTCCACGGCAGCTCCGTGAAACCGTCCTTCGGTTATTTTTTTTTTAGCTTAAAACCAAATCGTGTTTGTTTGTTCGTTCGTTACGTCGTTCCACATGTCTAATTACTCCCTAAATCAAATTTTAAGTCTCTGGACTAAAAAGTGACAGAGTCACAAAGTGAGTAAATCAAAAAGTGACCAAGACCGTTTTGCGTTCTGTTCCTGGACACACATAGTTTTTTTTTTCGAGAGTTGAGTTGCACCAAAAGTTTTTGAAGAGACGAAGACACGAGTGATACAACATCGAAAATACCCTGTCCCTAAGAAGACCTAATGGACAAAATAATAACAATAATAATAATAAATGTACCCTGAAGAAGGAAAAACATCCGAAACGCGTTGGCACTAATACATTCTGTTTTTTGTTTTTTTTCTAATAATTTTCTATCTCACACACACACAAAAACACA
Source organism: Idiosepius hallami (assembly GCA_034780655.1). Classification (NCBI taxonomy): domain Eukaryota; kingdom Metazoa; phylum Mollusca; class Cephalopoda; family Idiosepiidae; genus Idiosepius; species Idiosepius hallami. Next base: position 10,894 of record JAUZSX010138338.1, read on the forward strand.
CCAACATAAACACATTTCGTATGTATTTCGTAAATTTATTAAAATAAAATAAAATAACTAAGTGAATTTACTTTTTCGGGGGCTGGAGTAAGTTTTCTGTTCGTTTTGTTGACCAACTAAAAATGACATCTAAGTCGGTAAAAACAAAAAGAAAAAAAAACAGAAACGTCGAGCTTTGATCCCGGAGAGACCCCCCTAGTGACCACACCAACACCACCAGTGTTTTCACCACTTTCACGTACACGCCCCTTTTTTGCAAATAAGCAATAGTTGTTTATTCGTAAATTTTATAAAGTAGCTTATACGTTTAAAACAAAATATTTTTTCTTTAAGAAGGCATATCTCTTTCAATTTGGATAATAACATGTTTTTCACCAGAAAATGTTTCACCAGAAATGTTTCTTTTAATAACGAATAGCTAAGATTTTAGATGTTTGATAGGGAGTGGGGCCTGTGTCCACTGCTGTTGGTTGCTGGAAAAGTCCAATTTCAGGTTTTATGGGTTGTTGAATATTTATTTTTTCGTGACTTATGGGAAGAAAAAAACATAAAAAACGCCACTAGACGTAGAAAAGAACATTTGTCTGAAATGCACGAACAACAACAGAAACAGCACAATGTATAAAGAATAAAATAATTAAGAATATTTTAAACTTAACAGATGAAAGAAAAATAAAGTTAAAAATATGCAAAATCATTTTCTACAGATATAGTAAATGAACACAAATGTCGAAGAAAGTAATAAAATGTGGGTTCTTAATAGTTGCATAAAATTGCAAAGTAAGGTAGATAACTCGATTTAAAACTAATGAGAAGGTTTGTTCACAACAAAAAAGTTCACTTTCGTCTGACTATTGGGCTTAGACACTTATAAATTTTATAGATTTTCATTAAAAATGTCCATTTAAATATACTTGGCGGGGTAAAAGTTTCCATTTGCTTGTTCTGCAAAAGCGCCGATTTTGTTAAATTTATCATTTTTCGACCTAGTGCAATTTTTCCAACTTGATGTTATCACCAACCCGCCCCGCACCGGCGCACCCACCGCCCCGGCAAATCAGCAAAAACGGGCTCAATAATAAACAAATACCAATTGGCGAAATCCTGTATCAATAATTATTATTTCTTTGAAGTTTTCATTGATTAAATTATTGATAAAAAATGTCCACATAACTTGTCCAAACTGAATTAATTTTTGGCTTTAACTACAGACAGACACTTTTCAGCAGCCGATCGTTATCGTCTGCTCCTCCGTGAGGATGTCTAATAATTTGTATTTGAATTACAAGAAAATAATTTAAAAATGAAAATAACTCGTTTATAAGGTGTTCAGATTAAACAATAGAGACTAAATTTAATTTTAAAAATAAAAGTTTAGAGGAAAGTTATCATAACAAATACCTTAAAACTGGCATTATATTCACCCTGTTGAAAAAAATTATTTTTTTTAAATCGACCGCCATTATTTATTTTTTAAAACTTTTTTTTTCTTATTCAAATAAAAATTCTTAAAAAAAATTTAACAAGATAAAAGATACCACTTTTTTAAATCGTTACTTCAATCATTAATTATAAGAATATAGTAATATTAAAAAAAACTTACTTTTTAGTTATAAATATTTATTATAATCAATTCAAACCAATTATTAATTACGCTATGATTTGTATATCTTTATTGAACGCCTAGAGTGGAGAGCGTGAGCGAATTTGCCTAAGTTATGGCACGCCGAGATGGTCAGAGATAGATGTCAATTTTTTTTTAATTTAAAATAAAACAAAAAGGCTTAAACTTCTAATTTATTATTATATGACAATAAATACAATCATTAACAAAATGTTTTATGAAAGTATTTTTTTTAAATTATATTTCAAGAATTCTAATTTTAAAGTTTAAAAAGTAAACACAAATTAAAGTATTATTTCTTTAGTTTAAAAACAAATAAGGTGTGCATTTTTTTTCTATCATGGATTAATTTCACTATTTAAATATTTTTTTTAATTTTTGAAATCATTTTCAGAAAATACAAATTAATCAATATAAATTTTGAAATCAGGTTTAGCACCTGAAAATTTAAGAAACATTTTGTACAAAATAGTAACATGAATTAAGAAATTCAATCGAAATTTCTTTACAAATATTAAATGTAAGAATTATTACTTACTTTTAAGGTTTCTTTTCCTTTTATCCATTACCAAGAACTTTTTTTTTCAATTTTCAAAATACCAAAAAAATTAATTTAAGATATATAACATATTTGATAAATTGAATAGAAAAAAAATCAAGCGAATAATCGCCTCAAATTTTTGTAAGTAAGTGTTTTTTTGTGAGTGAAACTGGTTGTCGTCTGTTTCTTTGATTTAGTTGGTGAGAGATAAAAATGTCAGCACCAGTAAGTCAGTGAACGTTTATTTACGATTATTAAAACAATAATTATTTTTTAAATTAATTGGGCGCTCTTAATTAAAGAATCACATTAAATTATTATGATGCATGTTTTATTTTTTTATTTTCAATTATTGTGTAAATTTAAGAAAAATATTTTTAAAAAGAATTTAAAATATACTGTTATTTAATCAATAATTGAACACTAAGATATTTCTATATTTTACAAAATATTTTAGAAAATTAGAAAATGATTTTTTTAAAGTAAAAACATCAAATTATATACTTTTTTAAAAGACCAAACTCAACAAAAGTTGGAGTTCATGTAGAATAAAAAATCGATCGATAATAATTATTTTATTCAATTTACAATACTTCTTGTAGGAATTGCACATTTTATTTTTTAAGGAATTTTGATTTCTGGGAGGTTTTTTTTTTTTTAAAATGTATAACCGAAAAAAGAAAAAAAAAATCAATAAAAAAAAAAATTAATAAATTTTTAAAAAATCATAAAAAAATTTATTTTAATCGGATAAAAAAACCTGATTTTTGACAGATTTTTTTAAAACGTTTCAAAATTACGGCATTTTTTTACGTAAACAAAACAACGCGTGGCCGTGGCATCCGGTTTCGATTTTTAAAGAAATTTGTTGTTAAAACCGTAAAGTTGTATGGTTTTTCAATACGGTTGTTTCTAAAACTGTGAATAAATAAATGAAACAATTTTGAAAAATACATGTTAATTTTTTAAAAATCTATACCTATTGACTTTTCAAAGAAATATTAACAATTGGAAAAAGCACAATTTTAAATAAAAAAACTATCATTAACTGTGTAGTGGATATTATTAAAGTTGATAAATTGTAAAAAAAATCTCTAGCTTTTGAAAGAAATATTAACAATTGTAATAAAGCTTAATCATTTTTCCGAACTTTTTTTTTGTAGAATGCTCTGTGGTTTAAGTTTAAGCAACATTTCTTAAAATTTTAAATTCATAGTGGAAAAATTTGATTGATTAAAAGCAACAAACATCCATTAAAAAATTTAGGAATGTATACCATTTTACATTTCATTCAAATTTATCAGAGGGGATTGCAAATTGCAATGTTATGATGATAGAACTTATGCATGGAATCCCCTGAAAGATTAATTTGTCTTACAGAAATTGACGGCATGAGATTCAAAGAAAGCCACCCCTTGTCATGGACGTGCATTTAATCAGAGATGCGTCATTGTATTCCACCCTACAAAAAATTGAACCGATCAACATTTACTGACGCCTGTTGAACGTTTCAAAAGCTGATGCAGTTGATGTCATCACAGTTGGCAGTAGTAATTATCGATTTCAGGACCTGTTTGCCCTTTAGGAAAATAACAATTGGAAATAAGAAGAAAAAGTGTTTTAGTGTTTTATAAAGAGACTAGATCTTATAAGACTGTTCAAACACGCTTTTGTAGAAAGTTTAGTTTCGACAATTATCCTGGGAAATAAACGTCAGGTAAAATAGATAAAATTAAAATTTAGGTAAAACAGGTAAGTAGGCTATTTAGATGAAACTTTATAGGACTGTAAAAACAGGCTTACTCATAGTCAGGTATTTTGGAAATATGACTCTAAGAAAAAGGTAAAAGGTATTTGGGTATCAAAAAGATGGGGAGAGAGAGAGAGAGAGATGAATAGGAAGAGAGAAAGAAATGGAGACAGAGAGATATATACATAGGGTGAGAGAGAGATGGATACAGAGGGAGAGAGATGAACAGGGAGAGTGAGAGAAAGAGAGAGAGAGACATTAATAGGAAGAGAGAAAGAAATGGATACAGAGAGCTTTTCAAATTTCTCTTATCCTATTGTTTTAATGTTTCTATGATGGCCTTCGGGCAATCCACCCAGTAAAAGTTTAAAAAAATCAACTATATATATATATATATATATATATAGATATATATATATATATAACTATACAATAATAAGGATGGGGAAAACAGTCTGAAAAACAGTTGTACAAAAGACATATGCTTTTGTAATGTTCTGGAACTGATTATATTCTTCAAATTTCCACCCATATTTTTATAAAAAAAATACAAGACCACATTTAAAAATATCAACGGGAAATGAAATAGAAAAACAAATGATTCGTTTTTTATTGCAATTCAATCCAGAATGAATGAACACAGCAAAAAATCAATCCTCAATTTCTGGATTGATTTTAAAGAAAAAAAAAAGAAAAAAGAATTTTATGCTCAGTTATAATAATACAAAAAAATGTAAAATCAGAAAAACAAATATATCAAATGTGAGGCATTGTGCTACTTGTAACTTTTATAAAATAAAGTTTATTTTGAGATATAACACCATGGAACACTGTCTAACAACAAATTTGTTGTCTGCATTTTTTTTCAGATGATTTAGGACAAATGTGATGCACTGAATCGAAAAAACTGCTCAATCAGGTCAAGTTTTTGATCTATGGCCACATATCATTTTTTCAGATGATTGAAGACAAATGTGATGCTCTGGATCTAAAAATCACATTGGTTTTGCTCAACAAGGTCAAGATTTTGAGCTTTGCCCACATAACATATATAATAACAAATAAAAAAAAAAACAACCTTATAACGCATCATTTACGCCTTTTTAAAAATTTTTTATTTATTGTATATTATATGATGCTTCAGAAGAACTATAATTTATTAGTTTTTTTTTTATTTTTTTCATTTTTGTACACACGTGTGGAGCATTTTAGAAGTTGCTGGGGGTAAAATGCCATGTCCAATAATTGTTGTGATTGGCAATGATTACTCTAACGACAAGAAGTATTCAGGTCTGACAATTCTGGGTAATGATTAGGTGTTGACAAAAATCAGTAAAGAAGTAATGCATTTTGTCACAAGATCTGATTTTTTTTAAATTCAACTTATCAAAAACTCTGACCTCATGCAGACAAATGGATGTAATTTCCTGATTCAGCAGTACAAAAATATCCTAAATCATTTGTAGAAATCTGGACAACATTAAAAAATTGCTGCTTAGATTAGGTTTACCAACTTCTCATCACCCATTGATTTATCACCTAACTATTGATCATGGTCTATTTGTTACTAGACGTTTCATCACACCGACACTTCATCACCCTGTCATCGATATCTTTCATCACCCCAAAACAAAAAAATTACATTTATTTATGTATTAATGCTAATAATGTAATTATGTTTTAATTACGTTTAATTTTTAGCCCCTTTGAAAATTTGAGGGTTATTTTTATGAAATATTATTAAAATCTATAAAATTAATATCATCCACTTTTCGAAACGTTTTAAAAAATAAACAATAAAAAAAATTATTCAAATTAATTTATTTTCTGTTTTGTTTTATATTTAAAAATTTTAACAAACTTCTCCAAATAGTTTCATTTTATTTTAACTTAATCTTAGCAAACATTACAGAATTTGAAATTTAAAAAAAAAGTCTAAATGATGAAAGTCCAAGTGATGAAAAGGCTTGGAGTGATGAATTATCAACATGATGAAAATTCTAGTGATGAATAGACCATGATGAATCGTTGGGTGATGAAATGACCTTAGAGTAATCTGTGCTAAACCCTAATTCCAGATGTTCAGCCCAAGCCCTACTGATGGGTTTGAACTGAATAAAACTGATAAATGCAGTTAAGTATATTAATTAGAAAATAAAATCTACAATGCAATTAAATTACTTGTTTTTATCAAGACAAAGCCCTTTGTTCGACTTGGGGTGATATCAAGAACTGGTGAATACTTCTGTTTGTTTTGTTGTAGTCAAGTTGAAGTCCTTCTGCATTTGGCCCGAGTAACAACGGGGCACAATCATCTGTGGTTTTCATTATTCGTTTAAGGCAATCCCTGGCTGCCATCTCCTCAGCAATGGCCACTGTCTCACCTGGAGCTGAGATTAAAAAACAAAAAACAAAAAAATGAAAGAAAAATGACTTGAACAAATTTATCAAATTAGGTCTTCATTATTGTTAGGACTGTGACAATATTCTTTGTTAAGTATGATATTTACTCGGTGAACACTAACCCAAGTTTGGCACAAGGCCATTTTTACGTGCTCTTACCCGGGCTTTATA
>JAUZSX010138449.1:0-17372 GCA_034780655.1 Idiosepius hallami
ACAATAAATATATATATATATATATATATATATATATATATATGGTCGAAATGCGAATGTGTCTTTTTTTTGCCTTTAGTTACTAAGGTTGATAATCGGCCTTAGTAACCAAAGGCAAAAAAAGACACACTCACATTTCGACCCTAATATGTTTTTTTATTAGAACAGCTCTGAGTGACTACTCAAGTCGCCAGGGCTGATATATTGTTTCTTTAGAGTCTTAAGGGTTAATATTTTTATTGTTGTTTTGGGTTATTTGGTTTGTTAAGCTAATTGTTGGGTCTTTTTTCTTTCTTTTTTTTTTTGGTATAAAAGAATTTCTGTAGTGGGAAATTCAGTTTTATGGTATTCAGGATGTTTTTGATTTGATGAGTTTTAAACTAATATTAAGGTTTTAGTTTGCTTGTTTCTTTTTTTTTTTCGGGAAGGTACATGGTTGGGCTTGTTAGTTTAGATTTTAGTAAAGCATGTCTATCTCTTTCAGAAAGGATAGTATATCAGTTGGGTTATTGAATACAGGAAACAAATCATTATAACAAAGAAAACAGACTGGCAAGGTTTTAGGTTTTTTTTACACAGGATTTCAAGAAGACAAGATGATTTACTTCCCTTTGAATAATAGGTATATTTTCTTCTTAACATAGTTATTGTAATAATCCATGTATACTTCTATATTTAATGTAAGGTGTATAATCTCTGGCTGAATGAGATTGAAAGTGGTAAAAGAAAAAAAAAAAAATGAAAACAAAAATGGAAAAAATAAAAATACAGCCTTTTGGTTTTAAAGAAGTATATTTTTTGGAAATTTTTCTGTTTGTTTGTTTGTAATATATCGGGTTAGCCTTAACCCTTCCTCAGACACTTCTTCTAGTCGGACTTGTATCCTTCGTATTGTGGCCAAATCTCTACTTCTTAACATAGTAATAGTAATAGTTTATCCCTAATGGATGACTAATTTTCCTGATGTTAATTGGAAATGTGTGTTCTTAAATGGCTGATGAGGCCTATATTGGCAGGAAGCTCCTAACACAGATAGAAAAGAAGCAAGTAGGGGCCAAGCTATTGTTCTTGGTCTCTCTATTTTTCCTCATCAGTCACTTGATCTCTGCCTGTCTGATCTGCTGTTCCTCCCCAACGAGTTACCCCATCGCAACAGCATGGCCCCAGGAAAGGTGATCTGTGGCGTCTCCCAGGACTCAGTGTTTAGAGAGAATTTCCTTAGAGAGAGCTTTAAAGTATTTACTCGGTGAGCACCAACCCAAGTTTGGCACAAGGCCATTTTTACGTGCTCTTACCCGGGCTTTTTGAATTTGGTGTTACCCTTCACCTAGATAAGCTGCTCTCTTGAGTTAACGAGCCCCATCTGCCCAAGGCAGCTAAAGGTGAATACAAATGTTTTGGCTGTGATTTGAACTAGCATACTACATTCCAGAGCCCAAGCTTTTACCAATGCACCAACTTTGCCGTCCTGATGCATTCTATATGTTTCTTGGTAATTTTTCAAAAATTTTGTTGCATATCGTTCTTTTAAAGTGCCTTCATGTCTGGATTGCATTTTTAAAATTCAACAGCTGTGACAATAAGGCTTTAGTAGGGTTTATTCCAATTCCTGTTGTAGCTGTTCATTTGAACCTGAAATCATAAAAATTAGTTAGTCATCTTATAAGATGTATAGTAATAACATAGTGAATTTTCAACAGTCTAGGACCATTTCAAATGCCTATCCAAAACAAGTCTGGTAACTTATTGAAGGCACCTTGTACAATAAAGAATCATATTCAATGACTTCTTGGTTGAGTATTTTTTATCTTTATTATTATTTATTAATTTTTTTTTTGACAATGTTTTTGCCCAATGTTTTTGTCTATAATACAATGAAAAATAATTCCTAGGAAATTCTGATTTCCTTTTTTTTCTTTTTTAATTTTTTTTTTTTTCATGTGTTGTTCAATAAATTCATCAACTCCAGGTAGTTGTATACTTTAAAAGAATAGGCTTCCCATTGCAACTTTACAAAATATCTCCTTTTGGATGAAAGGAGATTAAAAAGAAAGAAAATTAAATAAATATTCTTGTTAAGAAAAGAAACAATTATGATTTTGGCTCTTTCTACATATTTTAAGGTTTTGGGTTAGGGTTAGGAATCTGGCAATGTTGCAACCTTATTTTGGGATTTGTTTTGTTGATTGATTGGTTTATTTAAACAGCATGTCAACACTCTTATTTGTCTTATTAAATGCTGAAAGATTATTTGTGTTTTTTGCTTCTTAGGGTCTTTATTATTATTATTATTATTATGGGATCCCACATGAATAACCAGGCGCTCTCACATCCAGCAACCAGTGGTTTTTGCTGGAGTCAGAGTGACAAGTCTTCTCAGATTTCCAACAGTATCCATAGTCATTATTTCACTTTATATTTTAATTTGAATATTGCAGTTTTATACATTAGTATATGTATGTTAGTTCTGATGTGTGCTATGAAGCTGTTTTTATATTCTGCTGTATAGGATTGTTTCTCTTAGAAACTCTTAAGATGTTGCTAAGGTCTACTTTGTGGAAAAGGTCTTTTAAATTGTTTTGAGATTTTAATGTTTATAAAATAGATTAAGATTACTTTTTTTTAAAACTAAAATTGCTAACTTTAATCATAAATCCAATATAATAAATAACATTAACAAATATATTACAATAAACAATGAATCAAATACTAAAATATCAATTAATAGAATTCATGATGTGAAAAATCTATTGGCATATTCTTTTTGTTAATATTCTTGAGTTTCATTTTTAAACACACAAAAATATTAATACAATTGGTGTTAGTTGAAGGGTTTTAATGTTATTTTAAAAGCTTTATTGTGTTCTATTTTATTGTAAAAACATCTCAAGTGTTAATCGATATTGTTAAGTCAGCAGAGATTCATATACCTTACGAATTTAAGAACTCCTGCTTTTATCTCACTAAATTTTTGATTTGATTTTTATCATTAGCTTATGTCTTTTCACTTGACAGAAAGGCATTTTTAGTCCATGAGTTTTTGTTGAAATTAAATTCTCAATTCCATGATTTTAGATATTGGTTCCTATAACATAAAAGTCAAATATTGATTAATAACCACTTTTCCTTTCCATTTTGATACAAATTAAATAAAGGCCTTTTTTATGTTCTCGCTGGTGAGTGTATTTTTTTTACAATTTTAAATTCTGTTTAAACAAAATCTTAATATATTTCTTTAACAAGCGAAGTGTTTGGATAGAAAAACAAAAACTGAAACATAGTAGAAAGCTTAAAATGTTAAATTTATCTTTTTTGAAAAGGAAGCCAGTTCAGCTAAAGTGTTCACACACAGCCTTTGACATGGCCGTGTACACAGAAATAGAAATGTTCAGACATTTGTAAATACATAAAATTTAGGAAGTATAATGAGCTTTGAAGATAAAAAAAGAATCATCAAATTCTCACTTTCCCTATCACAATTTGATTGTATAAATCTTTCTGAAGTGGAACGTAATGTTTAAGAGAAGAATTCATGAAATAAAGTGAATCTGAAATGATGTGAGGATCGAATCCTTCTTCTTTCAAGGTAGTTTTTTGATATTTAAATGTTCCAGTGATTGGAATCTCTTTCTGAACCCGCAAGAACAATGGTATGGAATAAAAAGCCAGATTTCTTTGACAGGCCTCAAAAAGAGCTTTGAGTTGAGCACTGAGTAAAGTGTCTCCAGATTTTAACTTCAATGACGCCATTCCTGCTCTTCCTTCACAACCTAAAAGAAGAAAAAAAATAAAGAAAAAATTGAATTTTAAGTTAAATATCACCCCACCCCTCCTCTTCTCCAAAATGTATACATGATTATGATAGCTGAAATAATAAACAAAAACTTTGCATATCCATGACTTTGGGCAGTGAGGATGGAACATTGGTAAAAAGCTTGGACTCTGGAATTACAAGATTTTGTTTCAGCCAACATCCTTCACCTGGTCCACCATTGAGGTCATGTTTGGGTTGCTCTTTCCCGGTGGTTTAATTGCCCCCCTAGACACTAACCTAGGTATTTGCACATCCTGATGCAAGATACGCTACCTGGTGCCACAACGGCTAGGAAGACTTATGAAGGCAGTAGTAGGAAAAAGGTTTCCGGTTGTCTTGAATTCCATGCCACTGGATTCAGGTTCTCTTCCTATCAAAGAATGCGTGGTAGCTGTCTATGAAGCAGCCTCTCCACATTAAACAATGTTGCGCATAGATACCCTGAGCAAAGAGTCAATTTTCCATGGAGAGGACAGTTCTACTTGTTTCAAGAGATCACCAATGATAAATTTTGTTTATTAATTTCATAATGTTTCAGACTTCTGCTGAATTAGATTCATTACTAAACTCTTTGTTGAATTTTCAAAAACTTGAGAGCTCCTATTGCTTTTTTTGAAAGAGGCATAATTGTGAAATGTTTAAGTAATAACTCTTATTTTCTCCCAAATTATAAAAAGAAATTTGTAGCAATATTACTGGCGGTAGTTTAATGCAATGCTCAGAATTAAAAAAAAAAATCCAATATAAATAAACCAATGGAGGTGGGTTGTTGTTATTAATCTTTTTATAGTTTGAAATCTAATCTAAAGCCAGAATTCGACAAAAAGAAACTTGAATACTAAAGCAAAACAAAGAATTTCATTTTCTTTTAGGAACAAAAAGAGTGGATTTGAAATTGAAGATTCCATTTGTACTTCTGGGAATATTTTGTTTTTGTTAATGGCATATCAACCCATTTTTTATAAATTTTCTTTTGTGTCCAAACATAGTTCTTTTAATAACACAATATACACTAATCTATAACTGGAGGATATGTGAGGACTTAAAATATTTTGAAATTAGATTCTTATAAGTAAAACAAAAAATAGCAGTTTATCTTTAATGAAGTAATGGATCTCTTTGATAAATTATCACAGCAAAGCAAATGTTTGCTTTGACCACTAAGCAAAGAAATATTTTTCTAAACATTTATGAAAGAACGATCAATTTTAGATTTTGATAATCTGTTTTTCATTTTAACTTACCAGGCACCATTACTCCATAGACGTTGACTTCTTCAACAAAGTCAATTTCACGTAAAACGTTAGCTACATCTTCTGTGGCAACATTTTCCCCTTTCCAACTGAAACAAAAAGAAAAAGAAAATTTTTAACTGCTATTTAGCTTCGGGATCCAACAAACTATTATAGATATGATTAATAGTCCACTTCTTTTTTTTTTCTTGATTACTCAAAGTACATTTGTTTGGGTTGGTTTTTGTTTTATGCCATATCAACTTTTTTAGGTCATTCAATGCCAAGAACAATAATTTTTTAATAAACGTTCTTTTTGTCTACACAGTTTTTTTGAATAAAACATGTACTATTTAACCCAATAGCTAGAGGGAATGTAGGGATTCAGACCTTTCCCAAGGGTATTAGTCCAAATATGCATACAAATGGAACAACTAGGATTCAAACTCACATATCACAATTCCGAAGTCTGACTGCCTATCCACAAGGCCAAGTGGACTTCCCCAAAATATATTCGACAAAGGGTAGAACAGCAGTCTGGGTTTTCATTGTTTTCGACTTTTGATAAATCTTTTCTGTCTTAAGTTATGAAAATTGCATGTCACAATCGGGATTGTGTAGTAGTAATACTACAAACGGCTCATCGTCAGAGAGCTCGTGACCTGATACGATGTGTACAGCTAATAGAAGGAAATAAAAACTAAAATGGTAGTGCACCCCGGTTTGTCTATTGATCGTGTAAGCTAACACAGAGTCTTGTCACTCTCAAGCAATATAGATGACCTCCGAGCCAGAATACTGGCAAAATTTAAATGAACTTGATATTCCTCGGAAATTTATTTTTTGGACTTTCCACCTTTGGGTGATTTTGCATAATAGGATAATATTCCATAGGCATTATAAAAATTGGTAATTTTTGTTGGACAAAATTAGTAAGGGCCCTATGGTAAATTGGGCGTTTTTCCAAGTGGACAATTGGACCTGAAATCCTCCCCATTTATTCAGCTGACACATTGCATGAATCGTTGCCTTGACAGGGGCAAACATTGTCTCTCTGTTCAATCCAACAATTGTTATGTGACTTGTGAAAACTAATAAAAAATCTTTTCTATGATAACATTTTCTAAATTTAATCAGGAGTTCAATAGAAATTGTCCTAAATAAAATTTTAACAAATCTTAAATGCTAATCATAATTTCAATTTCAAAAACTCTGAAATTCCAGTTAATATACCTGATAATGAATTTTTAAAAATTTTCAACATCAATTAAAATTTGAACAACTATTGATGAATTGCCCTTGGATTTTGAGAGCCCAAATATGTAGGATGTTGTTTATTAACAAATCTATTCAAATGAAAATGGGCTTCATCTGACAAAATCCACTTTTGCAGAAAATTGGGGTCATATATAGTTTTTATAATTTTTCCATTTTTCTTTTCTCTCTTTTAAAATTTATGTAAAGGCTACAATTTATTTTTATAAAGTTGGCCTAATTTCATAATTATATCTATTCTTTTTTTCTTTTTTTAAATATTTATTTTTGTTACACACTGTTGGGTTTTTCCTTTTACTTAATTAGCCAATTATCAAAAACTGAGACAAAAAAATGTAAATTGATTTTTCCAACTTACCGGAACGTATCTCCTAATCTGTCCTTGAAATATACAAAATAGTCTTTATCCTGATAAAGTAGATCACCAAAATTGAAAAACTTGTCCCCTTGTTTTAAAACATTTCTCACAATTTTTAGGGTCTCTAATTTGTTTTCCCCTTTGTACAGTTTTTTGTCTAAAACTGGAAGAATTTCTCCAAGCAACAAACCAGTTTCACCTAAAAATAACAACAAATAACAACATAAATATTAAAATAAAAAAAAGTTTAATTACTCAACAACTTACAAGTTTGTTAGTTTTTCACTGACTATTAATTCAATAAATTCAAAATTATCTTATATAATCTTGTGACATAGTTCTTTTATTTATAAATAAATTCTTTTAATTTGCATATACAAAAAGAAAAAAGATGATAATAGCTACATCTACACTGAAAATTGAAGAAGGCGATTCAAATCCAAATATTTTTAATGCAAATGATTCATTTTTAATTTATCTAAATTTTCTTTTCTTCACACAGATTATATTTACAAAAATCAAAGCAAGTTATTTTTAAATAATTTTTTGAATGATGATATTTTCTAACCAGCCATAATAAGTGATTATGCAAAGTGATTACACCTGTTAAACACGACATCTTTTATTTATTTTTTGGTTTTCTTTTCAAAAACATTAAAATCTTCAAGTTTTGAGTTGAAATACCTTGGTTGACTATTATACATCTTCCTTTTTCATTTCTCAAGGGTTCAACACTGTCAACATCATATTTGACTAAAATTGTTTTTGAAGGAAATAACCAATTCTGAAAAGTTAAAAAAAAATAATAATTTGGTAAAAAATTTTTTAATTGAAGATATCTGTTTAGAACTAATTCAATTATTTGGACTTTTTTTCTTATTCATTCATTCATTCATTCATTCATTCCTTTTCTCTCTCTCTCTCTCTCTCTCACACACACATACACAATTTTAGGATATATTTAGTTGTACCAACATTATATAATTTAATGGTTTTAATTGTTGGTTGATATAAATCAACCAACAATTTAAACCATTAAATTATATAATGTTGGTACAACTAAATAAAACATTAAATTCTAATTAACAATTACCAGAGGGCTGTAAATTCAATCCAGATTGAAATGAAGGTAGAAATAACTTAAACATAAATTGCTTATTAAGCAAAAAGATAGACACTGAAAAATTGCTTTCCAGTAAGAAATATTGTTTCCTTATTCATAATGTTAAAAGGTTAAAAACAGTTGAATACCAGCAATGGGGAAATTCGACCAACTGCACCAATTCTATTTTCAAAATTAATTAACAATGCACTTCCTTCTGTTGCTCCATAAAATTCAATAATTTTAGGGATTTGAAATCGTTTCTGGAACTTTTTCCAAACATCTTTGCTGAGGCCATTTCCATAGAGAAGTCTTAAATTATGATGAGACTCATATTCAGACTAGATAAGAGAAAACAAAAAGAACATTCTTTATAACATATAATTATTTATGTAATGAAACAAGAGAATTTCAAACTAATTAGTTGACTAAAAAAATTAATTACTCTTTACTTCCAAATAACTTTTTTAAATACAAAATTGTTTGATTGATATATATTAAGGTAGAATAAAATGAATACTGAATTTGAAATATTTTAGAAAATTTAACATTTTATTCAATTCTTATTGTTTAAATATTTTTTGTTATGGTTAAATTTAACCTAAATACAAATCTACAAGTGCAAAAATTAGTTAGTTAAAAATCGTGTTAATTATTCTTAACTTACAAAAGGTTGAGCCAATACATATCGACACAGTTCTCCAATATATGAAGCAACAGTTACTTTATATTGACAACAATCTTTCCAAAATAAAGAGGCTGAAAATTTCCGTTTCAGAATGACTGTAGCTCCTAAGAAAGAAAAAAAAACAAATGAAGGAAGTATATATTATATCAAAACTGATTGCTGAACACATTACTTCTATGCATTCTATTCATCAGTTCGAAAGTAATTGTCAAATATAGACTGAATTCTGCAGAAATAATAAAAGTATAAATACTTGCCCCTACTTTGATAACAACAAAGAAAATTACATATTGAAAATTTCAAATTATCATATCATTCATTTTACTTCTACAAACTCAAGAGCTATAAGATTGAAAGACTTTTAAAAATGACTGAAGTGTTTTCTTTGTTATAGTTTATTTTTGAGATGATGCTTCGTAATTTAGGAATCAACTTTATTATTCGGACTTTTGTGCTCATCTTAGGTTTTTGATATTTCTACACTACGTTTCAGCCTAGTCTCTCTCAGGCCATCTTCAGGTGTTTCTAAATCGCAACCCAGGGTTACGGTTAAGAAACACCTGAAGACGGTCTGAGGGAGACTAGGCTGAAACGTAGTGTTTTCTTTGTTTCTTTCATTTTTAATATATTTTATTTTTTTCTTATTTCATTCAACTCTGCAAATTTTTTAGGCTTTTTTTAATAATGCCTATTTTTCTCTTTTCAGTTTTCTTTATAGAAATTTTCTTACCTGTGCTAAGTGCAATATTCAATCCTAGAAACAAACCACTGGAATGGTACATTGGTAGTGTAACATAAAGTACATCACTGCTGTTGATGCCAAGAATAAGACTTAAGCGAACTGCACCAAGTAATTTGACATTATAGATATTACAAGCTTTAGGTAGACCTGAAATAAAAAATGAATGCTTGCTGATATTTTTGAAAATAGAAATAAGTTTTAGATAGTGCTCCAAAATTAGCCTCTCTACCATGTAAAATTTATAAGAAACAATGAATACTACAGAAAAATAAATCATTTAAGCAATTTTTAAAGTATTTTATCAAAATAGTTCTTTTCATTTAATATAAATGAAATAATAATAGCAGAACATTTTTTTTAAAAGAGTATAATTGATATAGATTGGCTTTGCTGAAAGTGATTTTTGGAAAATATGAAGATGCTGCTATTAATAGAAATCAGTTCTATAGATTAAAAGAAAATAATTTGAGGATACAAAATTAGAGTTATTTCCCTCGAAATTAGTTTTCTCA
Source organism: Idiosepius hallami (assembly GCA_034780655.1). Taxonomy (NCBI): domain Eukaryota; kingdom Metazoa; phylum Mollusca; class Cephalopoda; family Idiosepiidae; genus Idiosepius; species Idiosepius hallami. The sequence continues at coordinate 9,724 of JAUZSX010138449.1, forward strand.
AATGCTAATCTTAATTTTGACTCTGATGTTTCATTTTATTTACTTAGCGTGGATTTATATGGGTTAGGTACGATATATAGACTGAATTCTGCAGAAATAATAAAAGTATAAATACTTGCCTCTACTTTGACAACAACAAAGAAAATTACATATTGAAAATTTCTTCTCAAAACATCTTCTCAAATAGTTTTCCATTGAATATTTTAAAAATAAATACTTCAAAATTCCTTGACTTTCCTTATCTATTGGAAACTTGCAAGTATTCTACCTACATAAGTATGTGTGCATGGGTCCATGTTATAATTGAAGAGTTCTTTGACAAAAACTGAATACGTCATACTGTGCGTTACTTTGCCTAGATTTTATTTCCATAATTCTTAGTCTCCAAGAGTTGAAAGCAAATTTTGCGTAATACAAAATGCATACTTTAATTCGATCAATTTCTCAGATTTTCAAAGGGAAAAAAAATTCACAATTTACAGGAAATGGTTGATTTGCACGTATGTTTCTGTTATTGCAAATGAACTCCTCAATTTTTTATTGTTATTATTTGCATAATTCACTTATGCAATCTCGGGCAGATGGGGCTCGTTAGCTCGGGAGAGCAGTTCATCTAGGTGAAGGGTAACACCGAATATTTAAAGCCCGGGTAAGAGCGCTTAAAATGGACTTGTGCCAAACTTGGAGGTGCTCACCAAGTAAATATCATAATTCACTTATGTAATTCATCAACTGGCGTCTCTCCCTACATACAAACAGTGGTGCATTTAGAGACGGGCACAAGTTACTGTAAAAAAAAAATAATACTGATTGAACAAAAACACCTCCATTAACTAAAACCAAATTTATAGAAATTCGACTACTATCAGCTAAGAATTAGAGGAAGTGCAACCTTTTTGGAAAGAGTCAAGTCGAGTCCAGCAAACAGCACTACAGTAATTTAAAAAGTTTTTTTTTTAATTATCAAAACAAAAATGTGTTGGCATTTTTTTGGCTCCATCTGAAAGAACTGTGGTTGTACAGAGCACACACACTGGCCACTATCCCTCTCAATTTTTTTAGAAGCTTTTACTGTGTAAAATAATTCCTAACACAATTGTTAATATGCAAAAGAGATAGAGTAAGAAAGGAAAATAAACATATTTTACCCGTAGTTCCAGATGTGTATATATAACAGCTAATGGACATTTTATCGATCGATTCTCTGATGGAAGGATGAATAGACTTGATTGAGGCAGTGCTAAGGTAAGTATCAAAAGATTTGAAAAAAGGACTAATGATGACATCTTCTTTCTTTGTACTTGAAGAAACAACATAAATGACAACATTTTTATCCAGTTGTTCTCTAATGTTTTCAATGTTTGATTGAATTGTGGGATCTGAAAGATAACAATCAACAGAACTGAGAAAAATATCAACAAAGAGATAACTAGAACAAAAACATCCATACACGGTATTCAAAAAGTTACTGTGCACTATGGGCATATAGAAATTTACATAAAATAATAAACAGTAAACATCATTGTAAAAATTTAGACAATATGATTTTTACCGATAGAAAGGTTTTGTTTAGTTACAGTTATTATTATAGCTTTAAGGAAATGCTGGAAATATCCTCCATTGGCATTAAGGCATTATCTTCTCCTGCATAGCAACTTTTTGGACACTCTGTATATTTATGTTTAAAAACAGTACAAGACAACAAACTGTTAAACTTGCAAATAAATGACAATTATCTATCTTTCCAGTAAAAAAAAAATCTACTTAATAAAAATTTATCAAAATAATAGGGAAGGTCCACTTGGGGCAGTGGATAGGCAGTCAGGTGTTGGAATTGTAATCCATGAGTTAAAAACCCAGTCGTTCTGGTTACATTCACATTTGGACTAATATCTTTGGGGAAGGTATGAGTACTCACATTCCCTCCAGTTATGGATTAAATAGCATATCTATGAACAAAAAAAACATTTCTTATTAAATGACCTTAAAAGGTGGTTATGCCATAAAACATCAAAATAATACTAGAAAACAAGTTTATTTTATCAATCTGCAATGTAGTCTTATCACTGAGTTGAAATAATAAGAACTCAATGGTCTAATTTTTTTAGATGGCTTTTGATTATTATCACTATCAAAATTATTAGAATTTATAGTGTCATTAATTGTTATCTCTACAAATGTATCAGCCATATTCAAACTTGAAAACTTTTTATTTTGAGTCTTCTAAAAATTACAAACTTTATCCAACCTACAGGATTAGACTGCCCACATTCCATAGGGATTATCAGGCACTATGGCAATGTATATTACATACTCATTTTCAATTGTAGTCAGGATTGAATCTATAAGCTCTAGATGAATGTTACTTTGAACTTTTATTAACCAACTATTTCGATCTTGACTGTGTCTAGTAAAATGAATGAAGATTTAAAATGAAATAATGTCACAATTTTATGAAATGTGTATACAGGGCGTCCAAAAAGTTCAATTTTTTGGAAACCCTGTATTTTATCTTAGCCATAGTTTTGAATTTTTTAAAAAATTCCATATCGATAAAGCTTAATTGTCTTAAATGAAGTAATTGAAACACAAAAGCTTAAAACTTACGACTATCAATGATGAAAATTTTGGGGTTGATAGTTTCAATTGAATGTATGAGGCCGCAGCTTTGAAGGTTATAATTTTGAAATGATGGGACAGCCCCGATCTTGGAAAGACCTAGAATTGAAAATAAGATCAAGAAATATTAAAAGAAAAAAGAAAAAAAAAACACACATTCAATCTATAATATTGAAATTGTGTGTGTTTTTGTACAATCAGTCTCTACCAAACTCTTTTCAAATTTTGATCATTAGACTTGAAATTTGACAGAAAGGGTATTCAGACCTGGGACAAGTTTTTTTAATCAGTTTTAAGCTGGAAATTTAGATGGTAAGATGTAAAAATTGAAAGATTTGACCTTTGTGGTCTCTTTTGCCAATTTTAGATCTAAACACTTGAAATTTGGTTAGTTGAACCTGGTGAATAAGCCAAAATAATAGCTGCTGAGGGGTCAGAATTTGGAATTACAAAAACACAAATCAAAATGGACACAAAGGTGAGCATTCAGACCAAAATTTGTATAGCACAATGATTCAAACCACTAAAGTTTGCATATGTACGGTAATGCTTTTCTATATACATTAGACTTCTTTAACTACCTTATTAAAGCCACTCAATAATTCTAACTATGATGTAATATTGATTAAATTGGTCACATATTTATTTATATAAGATCTTTGGGTTTAGTCATTGCTACTGAAAATATAAGGTCTAAAGTATTTTTAGTTTTAGATTACTTTAAACAGTTTTGTGTCACCAATTATAAATAGCAGTAGACATTTTTTATTTATTTTTGATTTCACTTTAGGAATTATTTGATATGTTTTCAAACAATATTCAGTTATATTTTCAAAAAATAATGACATATAGTCAAAAGTATCAGTGAAATGAATAAAAATTTCATTTTCATATTTTAGGATATAAAAATAACACATACCTACTCAACTTAAATATTTTTTATAAGTAAACGTGAAATTTAATTTTCCATTTATTTATATTGAATAAATATAAGATGAGTTCATCAATTTCAGAGTGGTGAGAGAAATGTAAGTAGCAAAGCACTTTCTGTATCCAAAATTTGGACACCTTGTAAAATAAACATTGAAATTGTATTTTTTTTAAGGCTTTGGGTTAGGGTCAAAAATGTATATGAATTTTGCCTTAAAATCTTTTTTGTACCCTTTTTCATGTCAAATATAGATTTAAGATTAGAAAAAATTCACAATAATAAAAGAATTAGTTATTTTGGTATTCTTTAAAAAGTTTGAAAGGTTATTACCCAAAAATATCCAAGCAAACTGTGGACAGTTGGTCAACAACAAAGCAACATCATCCCCTTGTTTAACCCCAAGAGAAAGCATCAAATTTGCAACTTTTGTAGCCATTTTGTCTACATAGCTGTATGTATACTCGACACCTTCAAAAATGATGAACGCCTTGTTAGGGTGGTTCTGGACAGTAGCTTCAAACACATCTACAATTGTTCGATGATTACTCTTCATTTTTGAAGAGTTCATGCCCGTTGAAAGAGCTGACAACAAACGGATGTCATAATAGAGTAAACGTAGAGACGGTTTAATTGCCCATTTCCAGATCAGGTAACTGATGCCGGCAAGCCCACTTGTTAAGGAAGCCATCACAAGCATGCGAAGATCCATTGTCATGGGTTAAGGTTAACTTGACTGAAATATAAAAGAAAATGCTTTAGAAAAATAATGAAATCAAAAGGTACAATCAGAGAATCGTGTAAAACATAAACCTTTTTATCATTTCTTATTAAAAGAAATTATTTTTTTAAATTTTTTAACCAACCAAAGAAACTTTCCTTTTTCTTTTAATGGCATATCTACCTTTTAAGGCAGATGGAGCTCGTTTACTCGGGAGAGCATCTCATCTAGGTGAAGAGTAACACTGAATGTAAAAAGCCTAGGTTAAAACACGTACACGCCAAACTAAGGATGTTGCTCATCAAGTAAATATAATATCTACCTTTTAAGGTAATTTAATGCCGAGAACAAACATTTTTTGATGAACGTTATTTTTATCCACATGTAGTTTTTCCAATATAACTATGTGCACTATTTCACCCATAACCAAAGGGAATGTGGAGATTCTGACCTTTCCCAAGGATATTTATCATATTATGAACGCAAATGGAACAATAAGGATTCGAACCCACATATTACAATTCCAAAGTCTGACTGCCTACCCACTAGGCCTTAGTGTAAATAACAAAAGTCTACTATTGTCTCTGAATCATTTTCAAGAAACAATCAAATGGTTTGAATTTCATTTAATCCTTCTCAATAACATAACCAGATCTTCCAACTTTTTTTTTTTTTTAATCTTATTGGGGTTAGAGAGTTTGATAAGAATAAATGCAAGTACAATGAGGTGACAAAGGTATGTGAAGAGAGATAAACATGAATTTATTAGATGATTTTGATTATTATTTTATTTAAGTTATCTTTTACTCTCATCATCGTTGTTATCTTTAAAACATTTTAGACAAACTCATAAACTTTAATGACAAAAATCAGGTTTAACCCTTAATTTATTGAGATTGAGTATTCATGTTCTAGGAGCATTATAAGTTACTGTGCCAATGACTAGGACCACTATAGCTGATGTCAGGATTGAAACTATAACCTCCTGATGAATATCACTTATAATTTGTATCAGAAGTTTTTTTTTTTTTGTTGTTGGTTTTACACATGATTAAATTAATGACTGTTCAGAGAGAAACCAATTTATAAATTCACTCATTATGAACACTACAAAGCTAGAAATAAAATCTTGCAACATTATTGACTATATGGGAAATATCAGGTCATGTATACTCAAATGAAATAGTCTTACGAATGCTTTTTGGGAAAATCCTTCATCTAACAGTTCGTCCTTTTCACTGGCCTTGAACCAACATTAATACCAGTTGTAGATTTTAAATCTTCCATTTAAATGTTTTTCAAAGTTTTGTATGCTTACTGTACAAACCCTATCTTTTGTGAACCGAGATAAGTCATTTTAACACCCTAAAATTTTCCCATGTCCTTGACGTTGAACATTTTTCATATTGTTTTGACAAATTCCTATATCTGTGTCAAGGACTTACACACCTGAATTATACATTTAACATAAACAGCATTTATGAAAACTTTTGCCCCTAAAAATTGAATGTAGATAGAAAAATCAATTTCTAATGTCTCTTAATTCATCAAATTGAAGGTAGATAGTAAAATCATTCATCCCTTTTAGCTGAATGTCTTGTGTTACATTCCAACATCTTGGTCAGTTTTAGAGATTTTTCTGTCATTTACAAAAAAAGATGTCTTTAAATTCAAATCCTTTCTATCAATTTTTTCCTTCAATGCACCATTAAAAAATGCAGCAGTTATATTTTAATACAAATACAACAAAAACACTCTATACAAAGTCAAAAGTTACAACCATACCTAATGTCTTATTAGAGTAAAATCTAATTCTTCTGATAAAAATACAAGATTCATTAATTCAGTTTTATATTATGCTTGATTTTTATCATTACAAGGAAATGAAAGCTTTTTCTTAATATCAATTTAAAAAAAAACAACTTTTCCATGGGAAAGCTATTCATTTCTATTAAATATTCAATGGATTTGATTTTAAATAACATACATATATAACTAGGACCCACACAATCAATTTCATTAGTTCTTACTTTAAAAAGAGAAATCTGTTCATAATATGTTGACTGAACTATGGATAGCTATTGAAATATTAGATTTATAATGATTAAAATCATTTCATTATTGCATTATTAGTCAAAACTATTATTGATTTTACTATTACTACAACTGCCAGAAATAATCATTTTGGTCCAAGTTTTAGGCTTTTATAATTAATGACACAGCCAAGATATCATTTTTTAAATTTTATGTTATAATTTTTAGTGAGCTTTCATTAACAAAAATACCTACATGCATAAATGTAAAACTGAGGCCCATTTCTTGCACTAACAGTAGGGTAAAAAAAAATGTATGAATTACCATTTTCACTAAAATAGATCATTAAAAGGTTTATTAATGTTTCTATGCTAGTTCATTTTAATAAAAAAAATCAAATTGGAAAAAATATTTGTTTAATTTCATTTTTAATTTAAACAATGACAAAACCTTTTTTTTTATAGAAAAAGGCCAACTTAATTTTCAACAACTACAATTTTTGTTGCAAACTAAAATAAACTCTGAACTTAGTGCATATTTTTATCATTTTTCAATAGTGTCTATCATTATGATTTATTTTTACAGACTTATTAAAAAAATTATAATCATAAAGAGAACCTTTATGTTAAGTTTTCTACAACAATTTCGATTTAGATAAACCTTTTAATAAATATATACTTATGAAAAAAGAATAGATTATTTAAATTTTTTTTCAGAAAATTTAAATCAAATATTAGAGGAAAAGTGTTGTACAATCAAAAGCGGGTTGCTTTTAATATAGGACTCGTCTTTTTTCTTTTGAATTCATATCAGAGTAAATAATACATTTTTTTGAAAGCTTAGTATGATTGCAAATAATTCAAGTCATAGATAAAATTTTTATCACTGATTATCACCACTGCTTGCACTAATACCTTTGGGAAAGGCATCAATCCCCACATTCCTTTTAGCTATAGTGCACATTGTGTTATTCAAAAGACTTTGTATGGACTCAAAAGAACATTCATGATAAAATGAATGTTCTAGGCATTAAATGACCTAAAAAGTTTGATATACCAAATTAAACCAAAACATAAGCTGAATTAGTTTTTTTTATTCAGTTTTTACCAGCATTATTATCAAAATTCTTATTCAATCTAGCAATACTTATTTATATTAGCTTGTCCCAAAAGTTCCAAAATTTGCTAAAGAATAGAAATTTTTCTCGACAAATAATATAAAAAATAACAAAATTATTTCTAATAAAAACATTTTGCAAGTGCTTACAAACTTCTGTGACAACCTAATAGTTTATAATTATCACAAACCAATATTTCTGAATAAAAAGAATAGACAATCCTTGTATAA
>JAUZSX010138886.1:0-17361 GCA_034780655.1 Idiosepius hallami
GGTAATAGCCTCGAAATATTCACAATAATAAAAAATATATTTTGCATCATTTATGCCTTCTATGAATTATTATTTATGAATTATTATATATATATCTGCTTACATATGTATATATATATATATATATACCTACATATACATATAGAGAGAAAGATGGACAGAGAGATGGATTGGTAGATGTATATTTCAACATATAAGTGTAATTATGATTTTCTTGTTAATCCTAAAAATGAATTATTTTGTTGCATTACAAAAGATCTTGTGAACCCAAGGAGCCTTGCGGCCCCCTTGCACAGCCCTGCTTCAGGTGATTAACCATGACTTCACAAAACAACAAAAGGAAAAATTCCAAATTGTGACTCTAAGTTTCTTATGGGAATATCATTTTTTAATTGGCGATCCCTTGTGGTCGAGTATGACTGTCCTCAGTCTTGGTTCTGTGGACCCTTTAAGGAGGAGGCCTGCACGTGATGTCTTTTAACGTGGGGAGACTAATGCACCAGCACTCACTACACGGCCCCTTCGCAGAGGAGGACTTGGTTCAAATGGCATGGAGAGAACCACGACGACTGGAGGCCATCCTCTGTTGCAGCCTCCAACCGCCTTCAGTACCGTTGTGTCACTGTGGACATCATCTGCCACATTTACCTTTAAGGTCTTGCACTATTTAACCCATACCTGGAGGGCAGATAGGGCCTCATACCTCTCCCAAGGGATATTATTCGACATGTTAATGTAGACGGAACAACTTGGATTCGAACTCGCGTAGTACGGTTCCGAAGTTCGATTGTCTATCCACTGGGCCACGTCGACTGCCTTTGTGGGACTATAATCCAAAGAGAAAGTAGCAGTAGCAGCCAAAGTAGTGGTGAGCACCAAAAGTCAATATTGAGGGCAGGGAAGCTCACTTGGGGCAGTCGATAGGTACTCAGACTTTGGAATGAAAAAAAAAAGATATATTTACTTGATGAGCACAAAGGCAAGTTTGGCACAAGGCCATTTTTACGTGCTCTCACACGGGCTTTTTACATTCAGTATTACCCTTCACCTAGATGAGCTGCTCTCCCGAGTTAACGAGCCCCATCTGCCCGAGGCTGCTAAAGTGAAAGTAATGGTTTTGACTGGGATTTGAACTCGCGTAATACGATTCCAGAACCCGAGCTCTTACCAATGCTCCACCATCGCTGCTATCTAGTGTATGCTCATATGAATTTGTCCATTTGTTTTTATTTTTTTTTTAGAAGGGTGGCGAAATTTGCACCAATCAGAGAGCGGAATGGATAAATATTGTCTATGAATTACCAAGTCTAGTTAACTCCATCTCGCTACTGCCACTGACACTTGATGTTGCTGAGATTTGCTTGTTGGATGTCTTAGCATTGACATCTTTTTGGCTTTGTTACCTTAATTTTAATAGAATGTAAACATTTTTCCGATATAATAGACTTCTTTTAGGGGCAAGTCCTCAGTGCCTGGGCAATACTTCTACATTAACTTTATTCTAAATTGAGTTTTATATCTTTTAAATGTCAATTCTTAAACACTGTTCACCATTTTTCTGAATAATTTGCTATATTGGATTTTTTTTTAATTCAGTAAAAATTATTAACAGCAATTGCAAGTACAGTCAATGTCACGTTGGAGACACCGGTCTCTGACAGATCACCGAAGTTAAGCAACGTAGAGCCTCTTCAGTACTAAGATGGATGACCACTTTAGGAATATCAGGCACTGTACGATGGTGGTCGGCAGTTTGTGGTATGAACAGTCGAGCGCATAAGGCATTCAAACTGAAAGGCCCTCTCCTCCCCAACCCTTTTTGCATACAAACTGACCATGCTAAAGAAACATCTTCGATTAGAGTTACCCCCTTTGGTGAGGACTGAGAATCTCAGTTTAATCTGAGATTGCAAAAACTCTATAACAACAGAAAGACTGATCCAAGCCCAAACGGGTGAAGAGCAAAGGTCTTCCTGCTCAACAACAACAGCAGCAATTGCAAAGCAGCTAACGTTTTTAGTTTTAAAAGATTAGATTTATTTCCATTTAAATTTTATTTTTATCTTTAAATTAGTCTATATTTTCTATTTCCTCAAGTGTTAAGGAAAGTAGATTTTTTTTTTCTTTCACTCATTAAACAAGAATAGAGAATAAAAGGCAAGTATATTAATTTACTCAGAAGTAGGTTAGCCATCTTAAATAAATATGCAAAACACTTCAGAGCAAATTGTTTTTCAATTCTAAAAATGTTTTTTTCAATGAACTTTATAATTATATCTAAATAAAATGGAAACTGTATCCAACACTGATTCATCATCATCATCATCATCATCAGTCTTTCATTGCTGAAGATGACTATTTCAGGAGGTGGTGCCCTCTCCTCTGAGGTGCTGCAGTCCACGTGCACTATGAAACCTCTTGTGGCAGAGCACACACGTGTGCACACCAGGCTTGTGACATTGCAGCTGTCTCTGATAGGACACGTCCTCCAATTTTCCTTGAATAATTTTTTTTCCCTTCTGGAGGCTCTCACACCAACTACCTCTGTCAAGAGCCAGCTGCTCCCAACTCTTCACCTCAATATGATTAGTGTATGCAACAAACTTGCAATTTAATTCCAAATATTTAAACATCAGATGCAACACTTTACATAAAAAAAATTAATTTTTAGAAACATTGATTTTTTTAAGAAAAAAAAAAAAAATCTTAATGCCCAAATATTTTCAGCATTTCTTTTAGAGAAATAAGATAAAATGGTTTATTCGGTAAAAATTGTATTTTCAAAATGTTTTATATTAAAATTAACTGTTTATTAGTTTATTTAAATATCTATATATTCGTAGAGCACAGTAACTTATTGGAAATCCTGCTTATATAGGGTGTTGGAAAAGTTGATGTGCAGTAGAAAATAATGTTTTCATGCCAATGGAGGACATTTCCAGCGTTTTATTTTAGATAAGCTGTGATACTATATATAAATAAAACCTTTTTATTGGTAAAAATTGTAATGTTTAAATGTTTTGCAATAAAATGTATTGTTAATGAGTTTATTTAAATTTCTTTACCCTTAGCACTCAGTAACTTTTTGTGCAACCTGTAGATATAATATTGGTGTGCAGTAGAAAATAATTTCTAAATGTCAATGGAGGATTTTGCTTGTTTGACTAAAAGAAAATAATAAATGTTGAAAAGACATGTTTTATTCAGTATTTAAAAGATTGTGTGAAAATTAAACTTGCCAAAAGATAAATGTTTTATTATTTTTAGTTGCCACTCAAAAAAATTACTTGCAAATACAAATAATTTACTTGCTATGCAGAGCCCTGTCCATATAGCCCAGGAAAAAATGTGTTGCTCTTGCACCTAAAGAGAATGTAACTTTAGGGTTCCCTAAACAAGGATTTGTATGTTAACAAAAACATAACTTGGACTTTTGTTGACATGCAGAACTGTGTTTAGGGGAGCCTAAGCTACACTCTGAACCCACTAAAGTTGCATTCTCTTTGGGTGCAAGGGCCATGCCATTTTTTCCTGGACTAATACACTAAAAAATAAAATAAACTATTTGTCCTTAATGTATATTGCATTAATAAAAGCACATCTACATCTGAAGAAACGTGGAATACATCAGTTCTATGAGGAGATTTTTTTTAAAGTTGGTATTTGTTGGAAGGAAAAAAAACTGCATCAGCATTCCTCTTGGTGATATGCTTGGTGTAAGAATGAATGTGAGCCTTTTTGAAAGTAAAACAAGAAAGCTTTATGAAAGGAATTAGCAGGGGGTGGACTAATACTGCACTCCACCTCCTTAGCTTGACTTCACTCCCTGAGGATGAGCTATGATTCATTTTAAAAAGAATTAAGCACATACAAATAATCCAAAAAGACCTGCATCTTAAGATGCACACATAGTTTGGACCAATGAAATTAACGTTTCTTTACCCACTGCCACAATTTAGATTTCTGCCAAATCATTTTGTTTGTCTATATAAAAAGATTGAAAATGAAAGAAAAAAGGAAAAAGAATTGAACAAATATTGAAAAAAAAGAAAAAAAGATTGAAAAAAAGAAGGAAAAAATGAAAAAGAAAGAAAAAAAGAAAAAAGATTGAAAAAAAGAAAAAAAAATTGAAGAAAAATTGAAAAAGAAAGAAAAAAAATTGAAAAGAAAGAAAAAAGGAAAAACAAAAAGAAAGAAAAAAAGATTGACAACAAAAAAGAGAAAAAGAAAGAAAGAAAAAGAATTAAAGAAAAAGAAAAAAGGAAAAAGAAAGAGAAAAAAAAAGAAAAAAAGATTGAAAAAGAAAAAACAAGAAATAAAAAAAAGAAAGAATTCAAAAAGAAAAAAAAAAGACATTGTAAAAAAAACTCCAATTTTCTGCATAGACACACTGGCTTCTCTTTCTCTCAATGAAAAGTCTTTATAAAAAAATGGCTATGAAAACCTTTGCAACAAATTATGAATCCAGTGATATAAATATACACCAAGCCAGAAGTCTACAAAATATCAAGATTAATGAATTTGTGTAGAGACAAATTCATTTATGTAGCTAGGTAATTATGTGTGTTAACACTCATTATGCATGGCTGGTCCTGTGAGAAGGCAACACAAGGGAATCTAATTAATAAAACTAATAACAAACCTTGTCATGAATTCCAAATAAATATGGTTATGGGAGGAGAAGGTATGTTTATGATAATATCATTAAGATTTGCTTCTGTACAAAAGATAAGGATGAGGATGAGAAGTAGCCAGGGTTTATTATAAAAAGCATGTCAAGTAGTAACTCTGAATTTGTAGAATCAGTCACTTCAAAGGAAATTCGAAACCAGTAAGCACCAAAATTAGGACAAATGAAAGGTTTCAGTCAAAGAGGAAGTAGTGGACAAAAGGTACAAAAAAAAAGTAATGTTTTCTTTAGAGTAGTATTATATATATATATATATATATATATGGTGACTGCCACTTCTTTACAGCCCTTGAATGAGTCGCTTTGGTTCCACATATATAAATATATAGCGCAGGCATGAATACAATGTGCACTATTTAACCCACAGCTAGAGGGAAAATAGGGATTCACACATTTTCCAAGGGCATTGGTCCAAATCTGAGCATACATGGAAGAACTGGGATTTGAACTTGTGAACTACAAATCCAAAGTTTGACTGCCTATCCACTGTCCCAAGTCGATCTACTCTTTTTTTCTCTTTTCCTTCTCATCTGTTTTTTTTTTCCTAATCTTTTTCTAAGAATAGACACAGAAAAAAATCTATTTAATCTTAAGATTTCTATATTAAAATGAGCTTCATTATTCAAACATTTTAAAATTAAATATAAATTGAAACCTACTTTATTTCTGATAATTTCTATTCTTGCCAAACTTGCTGAACTTCTCAGATATTAGTCATTATATGAATCAGAAAATAACTCATCATGAATGAGACACTATGAACAAAAATCAAAAGACCTTACAAGTATTTATTCTCAAACATATTTGGGTTGTTTTTAAATCTTAATACAGGGTGTCCAAAAAGTCCCTTGAAGCCTGAAGATTTTCATACGAGGGTTCAATATGCAGTTCAAATGTAAGAACTTGTTCGAAAAGACACCAAAAAGTCACTGTACCTAAATACCTAATATTCAGTAACTAAATATAAAAGAATTTAATTGGCAATTTAATATTTGGTAACTGTGTCTGGTGTGATTAAGGCTTTATCCAGCTTTCCTAAATGCTAGCTAAGTTTGCTCAAACAAGACAAACATTACACATTTTTAAAACATTTGAAGAAATTTCAATTACATTTCTTCAAGGATTAATACAATTTTTGATGCTTTCTAAAACTATTTTAAAACCAATTTATTCATTGTCAAAGATTTTTAGTGCTTTAGAAATCAACAATATTTCATTGCTTATAGAAATTAATGTAATAAACTAACATACAGCTTAACAATAACAAGAGATATTTCAAATTTTCTGCTATTTTTTCTATAGATACCATTATTTATTGGAATACTAAGTTTGCTTTTTTTTATCAGATCATTAAGTTCATAGAATTCCTAAACTCTATTCTAAAAAGTCCTTTTTCCTCTGAAAAGCTTTTTTAGAAATATTATTTTGTTTTTAAGTTATTTCTTTTTTTATCAGACCATTAAGTTCATGGAATTCTTAAACTCTATTCTAAAAAGTCCCTCTTCTTGTGAGAAGGGCTTTTTACAAATATTAACTTAGTTTTTATTTGTTATTTCTTTTTAGACAAATTGGCATTAATTAGATAAGATAAAAAAAATATTTTCTACAAAAATAAAGTGTGGCAACTCAACAAAGACTAAAAAAAAAAAGGTTGGGTGTAGGGGACCCCAGCCCCTGTACATCTTTCACCTCTTCACAACTAAATAGCAAAAAGGAGAAAAGTAAGAATGTTTATCAAGAATAAGACACCTGCCAAAACCCTTTCCACAAACAACAAAAGAAACCAACAAAAGTAAAAAAGAAATAACAAAAAAAAAAAAATGATAGAAATAAAAGAGGAGACCTAATTGAAAATGCCAAACAAAAAAGTAAGTCCATGGGTTAATTACAAATTCCAAAAGGTAAGTAATTGGAAACCTAAGGTAAGTAATAGCGCAAAAGCAAAGTATTTGTACAGAAAATTAAAAAAAATAAAAATTTGGTGGAATAATAAACTAAAAAAATCTTGAAATATTCTTGATTCTTATTCTAATAAATTAAATCTTTTTTTTAAATGTTAAATAAACAATTTTTGGATGGTTTACAATGTTTATCATTATGATTGTGCCAATAATTTTTTATTAAAGAATATGATTGTTTGAAAAATATAACTTTGCAAATGCACTGGTATTTAGGGTTAGTTTTGACTTTTTTTTACTTGGTTTGACATTTTCAGTCAAGTGAGTAGAAATTTAAAAAGAAAAGAATTAATTAGAAGAGGTTTTGAATTTGAAGCATTAGCTTCAAGTTTAGACCTCTTCTAAAAAAAAAAAAATACTAGTTGGGGCCAAAAACTGGTGGTCTGTTATTATTGGATTTGCCCCTTCCCAAAAACTAACTTTGAAATACAAAGGAACACTCCAGAACAACTACTTTTGTAAAGAAACAAGATAACACTTCTGCAAGTATATGTATTGTTTATTGATATGAAGTTGCATGTAATTGTGAGTATTAACTGAAATATTTTGACTTTGATTGATGTTCAAACTAATGAAAACACGGTTGATCTTTCAACAAAATTGTTTTATTTCATTTTACTATTGGAAAAAATAATTAAAATTAATCTAAACACAATTTTTATTTCAATAAATAAGAGTCCTTTTATTAAATAATTTTTAGATGGCTAATAAAGTTTGTAATTAGGGATGTGACAATATTCTTTTATTAAAGAATAGGCTTATCAGATCCCTAGTTATTAGGGCTGCGACAAGAATATTTCTCATAAAAATATGTTGTCATGGCCTTACGAATAAGTAAAATTGCAAAATAGTCAAGTTTGTGACAAGAATATTCTGTAATAAAAGCATATTATCACAACCCTACTAATAAGTAAAGAACTCAAAGAAATGGTAAAATCACAAAATAGTCAAGTCTGTGACAAGAATAATCTTTGATAAAGCATATTATCACAACCCTACTATTAAGTAAACAATTCAAAGAAATGCTAAAATCACAAAAAAATGAATAGAAATTTAAAAAAAAAAAAAAAAAGAATTACTTAACAAATCAAAATATTTTTTTTTAATACGAAAAGATATTAAAAAAAAAAACAATGTAAAAATAAATGAAAAATAACAAAAAACAAACAAAAAAACCCTCTATAGTTGTTGAAGTTCCTTTGTGTCTGAAAGAATTAATTTTTCCTTTGATGTGGCTATTCTTGATTTCCACAAGAAATAAAACCCAACTCCCTCCCCCCCAAAAGGCCTGTGCTCAAAGGTTGAAAAATTGTTGAGGCATTTCTTACTTAAGTCAATCCAACATTTGGTAAGCATTACTTCAGGATTCAAGTACCAACAATTCTGTTTATTATTGATGGCAGCTGGGGTTCGAATGTGGGGGGGGGGGGGCGGTGTTACAAGACAGACCAACAATTTAGAACATTGCTTTATTGTGATCATTATTATCATTATCATTGGTGGTAGTAGTAGTAGTAGAAGTAATATGCACTACAAAGATTCTCTATGCTTTCATAATGAAGAAATATAAACATGAATGATTTTAGGAAAAAAGTAAAGAATTGGTTGAACTAAAGAAAAATAGGAATAATTACTGAAGAATAACCTTATTTAATATATTCACACACATATATATATATAAACACTCATACACATATACACTAATACACAAATATATATATATAAACACTCATACACATATACACTAATACACAAATATATATATATATAAACACTCATACACATATACACTAATACACAAATATATATATCAACACACTCATACACATATACACTAATACACAAATATATATATCAACACACTCATATATGCACATATATATATCTCAATACACTCATATATACACACACAGTATTTTATTGTGAATCCCATCAATTTCTTTAATTCTTTGTCTGGTGTAAGGGGTCAGGGTTTTGATTAACAGTATATGGTTCTGTAGTACCCTAGTGCTTTCACTTATATATATATATATATATATATATGCATATGCATAATCCTTCTTTGATAGAATTCTGTTTTCTGTACCATTCATACCATAATAACATCTGGATACCACATCAGGTAAATAAACCACATTACATATGTGAATATAAGTGTGTGTAACCATATGTGTTTAAGTCGGCATGTGTGTAACAGTATATGTAAATCTGCTTGTGTATGTGTATATTAGAGAGTGTGCATGCAGGAGAAAGGGTATATGATACAAGGTCATGAACAGGTCTCTTATATCCGGGTTTGTTAAGGTAAGAATATGATAACTAGGGCTGTGATAATAATCTTTTATTAAAGAATATGTACATATCCCTAGTTATTAAAGCTGAGACAAGAATATTTTTAATAAAAGCATTATGACATCTCTACTAATGAGTAGAGAATTAAAAGAAATGGTAAAATTGCAAAATTTTAAATCGGTGACAAGAATAATCTTTAATTAAATCGAAAAATACAAGCATGAAAAGTAACATGGTTAAGATTTAACTTAGAAAAGATAAAAAAAAAACCTTCTGTTAAAACTGGAAAAGAAAAAGACAAAATATTCTAGTAAAAAATATAATAAATTTATAACTTAAAATATTGCAGCATTAAGATTTTTTTTAAATTTAGTTTAACATCATATATGTGTTCTTAATGAGGCAATATTTTTAGTTATAATATCATTATCTTTTTTACTAGAATGTCTTGTCTTTTTCTTTTCCAGTTTTAACTTTTTTTTTTCTTTTCTAAGTTTAATCTTTTGTCAGTTTAATGTTAATCATTTTACTTTTCATGTTTGCATTTTCTATTTGATTCATAATTTTTCGAGGCTTTGCTTTAAAATGATATCTTCCCGTGTGCTGTAATTTCAAATTTTGACCACTTAGTAGTTTTTTTTCCACATCAACGCCAATTAAATAGTTTCCGTGGTTAAAAAAAAACTTGTATCCCAAAGTTTAAGTGTTTAAATCCAAAATTTGTTAGTAGTTTGTTAAAAATAGCAATGGTCAAATCTTTTAACACTTTGATAGTTAAATTTTCTGCCAAAAACCAATTAAAAAGGTTGATCCATGTCTGAGTACTCTTAATGTCAAATTTCAAGTGTTTAGACCAAGTAGTTAGGTAAATCTTCAGGTCTTAAATTCTTTCCAGTTTATAAAAAAAAAAAAAGAATTTATATTTCGAGGATCAAACCTGAGTTTTATAAAAATTGGTCGGACAAGCTCCCAATTGAGCTAAATCACCAAACCAATTCAAAGGCTTAATTTAAGATATAAAACCCTTATAAACTGACATTCTTTAAGCGATCAATCACTTTTGAACAACAATAATTTTTTAATAACTTTTGTTTTAAAGAACAAAAATTGTTAATTTTGTTATAAAAGAGACAGACTTATCTGACCTATGAACTGTAAAAATTGTTTGAAATTTGTTTGAAAAATGAGTGAGCACTTAAGCTGCAAAGCAGTTCCTCCCAAAAAAAAACTAACGCTTAACCATATATAAATAAAAGCATATTATCATAGTCCTAATAATAATAAGACAGGTTTTAATTTGAGACCAGAGAAAATCTCTCTTATATCCGGGTTACACTTTATTTTCATTTGTTTTAAATAATCTTCTACTCAAAAAGAAGGCAGTTTTGTCAGGGACTTTTATGCAGGGGCAAAGAAAAAAGGGGGAATAGGATGAAGATAAATAAAGCAGGATCTTCAATGGACTAGGAAGATGAAGTCATTGAGTGAAGAGAAATAAAATAGTTCAAGCATAAAGAAACCTTTTGGAATAGGTGGAATATTTTCAGGCCTTTTGCTATTTTTGTTTGGCTTTAAAAATGACTAGAAGATAAGATAATATTGGAAATATTGGAGAAGGAAAGAAGATAAGGAAAGAAGGAAGAGAGGAAGAAAGAGAGAAAGAAATAGGATAAGATAATATTAGAAATATGGGAGAAGGAAAGAAGGAAGGGAGGAAGAAAGAGAGAAAGAAATAGGGACATAGAAAGGCTCCTATGATAAGATAATATATTGGAAATATAAGAGAAGAAGGAAGAGAGAAAGAGAGATAGGAGGGAAGAGAAAGAAAGAATGAAAGAAAAAAGAATATATGGAAAATGGAAGGGAGAAAGGAATGAAGAAAGAAAGGAAGGGAGGGAATAAGGAAGGAAGGAATGAAGAAAGGAAGGAATGGAGAAAGAAAGGAAGGAATGGAAAAAGAAAGAAAAGAAAGAGAAGGAGGAAGAAATAAAGGAAGAAAGAAATAAAAAGAGGGAATGAAGAAAAAAGAAAGAAATAAAATAGAGGAAGGGAAAGGAAGAAAGTGAAGGAATGAAAAGAAAAGAGAAAGAAAAAACATTCAAAGTTTCATCACCCGACTATTAATCACAGAATATTAATCACTAGACATTTAATCACATGATGATGATTCATCATATGTATAGACCCATTTTTTGCAAATAACCATCAAACTGTCAAAGGCCCTTAAAATTTAATGTAATAAAAACATAATTACATAAATAAAATTATTACATAAAATACATGTAATTTTTTTCTTTGAAAATGTCAGGGTGTTTAAGTGTCCACATGATAAAAAGTCTAGTGATTATATTTACATGACTAATTGTTGGGTGATGAAATGCCAGGTGATGAAAAGTCACCAAACCAAATTAATACTTGTTTTTCATTGTTAGTAAGGTTACTACTTGACCAACCTTGAAGTAAAGAAAAACCCAGTGATTAAAATTAGATTATGGATTTTATAAGATTAAATAGCTTTTCAATTTTAAGATTTATAAAGAGCTGTTGTTCACAGCTCTACTCTTCCTTTCTGCTCATCCCTAATCAGAACACACAAAGATTTAGGCAGATCAAATATTTCTGGCACAAGTTCAAGTAAAAAAAAAAAAAAAAAAAATCCTTTTATTAAGACAACCGAACAAGTATTCGAAGGTGATTAACTTAATCTGAAGATGAATATAATCTTACAAGGCAAAGGAATTTTAATCTAAAATCTCACAAAGGCAAATCATTCTGTCACTAAAAAGAAAGATCATTAAGCCTTTGCACCCTAAAGGGCTGATATATCGGCCCTGATGATATGACAAAAGAATACACACCAATATTTTGATCCTGATATGTTCCTCTAATACGACAAGTATGATAAAAAAGAGTCCAAAAGGTTAACAGGCAGAGTTCAATAACAAAATACATTATTGAATTAACTTAATCTGAAGATGAATATAATCTTACAAGGCAAAGGAATTTTAATCTGAAATCACACAAGAGCAAATTATTCTGTCACTTGGAAGAAAGATGATTAATCCTTTCAACCTTAATTCCTAATGGCTCTGAGTGACTACTTGGTCATTTTGATATGTTAATATTGAAAGAATTAACAGGTTGAGTTCAATGACAAAATAATACAGTAATAAACCTAAAGGGCCGACATATCGGCCCTTATGACATATGGCAAAAGAAGACACACCAATATTTTGACCCTAATATTATATTTACTTGGTCGAGCACCAACCCAAGTTAGGCACAAGGCCATTTTTACATGCCCATTATACCCCTGGACTTTTTGCATTTGGGGCTGTCCTTCACCTAAATGAGTTACTCTCCTGAGTGAACAAGCCCCATCTTTATGAGGCAGCAAAAAATAAATTTTGACCCCTAAATATAATCTTGCTGATTTTGATTAGTTAGGATCCAAAGGAATAACAGGCTGAGTTCAATGATAAAATAATAGAGTAATGAATGAAAAGTTACAGCAGCCTCAAATGAATCACAATCCTGGTCATTCATCCTGCACTTATCAGCATCTCTAAAACTAAAGCAAATATACAAATGGTTTTATTGGTTGCATTCATATACATTTACACATTTTTACCACTAAAAAAACTCTAGTTTTCAAATCTTATAACATAAAAAGATACAGCATTAAATATCTTATAAGAAATATTATCAAGCATAAATCCATCCAACGATAAGGATGAGGACAACAGACAAAAAAAATTGTACAAATTATCAAGCCTCAATTCAAGGATTGTAATGACCAGGATGAGGACAACAGTCCCAAAAATAGTGGTGCAAATTATCAAACCTCATCTAGAGGATTATAAAAACCATATCATAAATAGGTTATCTAACTAAACTAACTCAATAAACCTAATAGACAATCAAACCTTTGTTAGGACTAGCTGAAAAGAAAGTGGTCAAAAGGGACAATGGTAGAGATCTTGCTGGTCCCAATTTCTAGTGTGAAGGGAGGCCCTCAAAAAATACAAGATATTTGCTGTTACATAGAAACCAAAGTTTCATTTATTTATATACAGTCAACATATTTATATACAGTCAATATATTTATATACGGCCAAATCACGTTGAAGACACAGGATCCTGTCAGATCACCAAAGTTCAGCAATGTCTAGCCTGATCACTACTATGATGGGCAACCATCTTAGAATACCAGGTACTGTATCTTGTGCACGGGCAGGAAATACCAAGGTGTCTGGGTTGTGACTTTATGTTTGTATTAAAGATAATTCTTGTCAAAGACATGACTATTTTGTGATTTTACCATTTCTTCTATTTCTTTACTTATTAATAAGGCCATGATTACATACTTTTATTAAAAATATTTTCAGAACCTAAATAACTAGGGATTTGATAAGCATATAAAATTGTCACAACCCTAGTTATCATCTCTGGTTGGTGACTGATGAAGTCAGAGTAAAGCACATGGTGATCCCATGTTGTATGTAAAAAAAAAATGTATGTATTTTTATCCATTGTTTCCATGACATCTCTACAAAATGTGTCCCCACCCCTGAGTCTCTCGTACATTGTATTTGGAGTCAGTTCGTATCAGGCAATGACCAATCATGTATTGTCTTTCTTTGCAGGAAGCCAACACAAATTGATGAATGAGTCAACAGACAGGGTGGGTGGTTGGGCGGGTTAGGAGTTGTCATTTGACAAATTTAAAGAAGAGAAAGAGAGCAGCTGTGCATGTTTGAGAAGGCAGGGAACCTAGAAGCACTGATAGAGATAGGAACCCACCTTTCCAGTTTCCTTTAAGGTTGAGTCTCAATCAATAGAAAATTGGACAAAGAGCAAACATTCTAGAATGGTCACTATTTAGGACAATCTGTTTTCTTTTCACATTGCTTTTGAACAATCAAGGTTTTCCCAGTTGTACTTACAGCATGCATAAGAGACTGGTTGGAGCCGAGAAGGAATCAAAGGGGGCAAAAATGGTTAGAAGAAGAACTAGATTTTTAAAAAATCCAAAGAAATAAGGATCAAATTTATTTAGGAATTATTTGCAATGAGGCTTCTTAATTTATGTAATAATCTATTTGCAGACTGTTTTCCTCATCTTCCATAGTTGTATTTATTTGGTTATTTGTTGAGTTGGCGCTTCATAATCTATGTATCAATTTATTTGGGAATTTTTTTGCCATGAGGCTTCTTAATTTATGTAATAATTTATTTGCGGACTGTTGTTTTCATTTCAAATTTGTTGTAGTAATGAATTTAAAACAAAAAGGTATTTCAAATGGATTTGAATTTATTTGGGAATTATTTAAGATGAGGCTTCTTAAACAAGGTATTAGTTTCCTAAGGACTATTGTCCTCATCTTTATTGTTCTCTGTTTCACTAGGAATTAGGTTTGAAAAAATATCATACCTCACCCAAGGATTAAAAAAAAACATAAGATCATAAATGTTTATTACAAAAAAATAGTTTTGTTTGGTACTCTTAGTTTCTTTTCTTGAATATTTTTGCTGACATCAATTTTAAAAATAAAGTTTTCCTCTATGGATTAATTAAAGTAAAAAAAGGACTTGTTAGATATTATATTTTGAAAAGGATTTGAATTAATTTTGTATCAATATTATTTTTTCAAAAAAAAGGGTTTTTTTATTGAAAAAAAAAAAAAATTTTTAAACTATTCTGAACTTTTAACTTTTTTTGTAAATTTTTCTTCTTAAATTTCTTTTTCGATTTCTTTAAACCCTGTAAAATTACCAAATAGTCCTCGGGGCCATTTTATTTGAGGACCATATCAGAGCCTAGTGTGTCATCTTTTGCCTTAGGACACTAAAGAGCTGATATAGCTATATGGGCCCTTTAGTGTCCAAAGGATTAAATATGAAAAAATATTTATGAATAAAAAGAATGAATACAAGAAGTCAAAAAAATATTTTTCAGTCAATTCATAGAATCCTCCACACTGCTGAAAGCAACATAGAGCCTGTTCAGTACGAAGATGGATGACCACTTAGGAATGTACCAGGTTTGTTGTTGGATTGTATGATCAGTCATATGCATTAAGCATTTTAAACTGAAAGACCTTCTCTTTCCCTAAACCCCTCCCTCACAATGACTGAACAGTGGCTAAATGCCTCATCAGAGTTACCCCCTGGTGTGAAGACGGGGAGTCCCAGGATAGTTTAAAATTGTAAAAACTCTTTAACAAGAGTAGACTGCTTTAAGCCCAAATGGTTGGGGAGAGATCTTCCTGCTCAACAACAAAACTGCTGAAACATCTCACATTCCCACTGAAACAATGTCAAGTTCAGTACACATCTATTTTGTTCCCTTCCACACACACACACACACACACACACACACATCTTCTATCTTTATGACTTTTCAAATAATATACTCCAAGCAATAAATATTAAAGAACCCAATAAAACTTGCCCTATTGACCTAAAATCCCAATCAGAGTTCAAGACCAGAGATCTATCACAATAAAGTTCCCAGACATAATTTCAATGCAGACTCTTAGACTGCACTGTGAAATCCAAAATCAGAATCTACATTATTTCAATAAATATCAACTATTTAGAAGACAAAGAATTTTTATTGCTTAGGTCAGTGTTTCTTAACACTATAAACACTAAAGGTCCAATTCACTTTTATAAACAACTTTTAAATTTTCTTTTAGTTGAAATAAATCAAATTTAAGAATTAATTAAACTAGCCTTATTTCATTTTTTTTCCACCTGATGCTAATTGGCTGTCTACTAACACCAATCCAAAGCAGTTGTGGGAGTTTTTAATAGGAAGTGATTTTATAAATTTGATCCCAGTGTCTGTTAGTGCTCATTGAAGGTGGACCAGCGGTTGATCAACTCTTTTTTAATAATCCATACACTATGGTGTATGGATTATTAAAAAACTGATTTAATTTAGAACAATCAAATAGGGAAAAAGATTATTTGATTTAACACCAGGAGGGAGATTATAGAGATTATTATATTTAACACCAGGATGAAGATTCAAAAATACTTCCATGTTTTTAAATAAGAAAATAAAAAAAAAACTATATCATAATACTAACAATAGGCTAAAAGCTGTGTTTACCAAAGAGAAAGATATGAAACCTTTCACAGCTATTGGTTATATATTGAAACACCACTGTCTTGTGGGCCTTGTTATAGCAAAAAGGTTAAAGAGATAGGAACTGACTCCAAATCCTACTGCTGATTGCAGTCTTCTTTCAGAAACAGGCAATGGAATCTCATCCAGAAAGAAAAGGCGTAGTAGTGGACACAACAGGGTAACTGTAACCCTCATTCAGGATACTTTTGGCCAGAAGCTACGGACTCCTCTGCTGCCAGTCATTGCAGGTTCACTCCACTAGGAGCAAGCATTAGAGGTTCAGATGATGTCTATTTGATGCACAACAACTATCTATCTACACCTAAAAAGCTGTGCAAGTGAGTTGAATCAAGACTGACTGTCTGCATGATGATGATGATGGTTATTACAATATTATATTTACTTAGTTGAGCACCAAACCAAGTTTGACACAAGGCCATTTTTACGTGCTCTGTATACCTGGGCTTTTTGAATTCAGTGTTACCCTTCACCTAGATGAGCTGCTCTCCTCAGTTAACAAACCCCATCTACCAGAGGCAGCTAAAGTGAATGTAATGGTTTTGACTGGGATTTGAACTTGCGTAGTACAATTTCATAGCCCAAGCTTTTACCAATGCTCCACCATCGCTGCCCAATTGGTTATTATAAAATAACTTCTAACAACTTAGTTTTGAGGCTTTTTTAGGCATTAAACCCTATTTAGAAAGTTTGCATGCTATAAAACAAACATAACCAAATGCTATGCTCTTTTTATCTTTTCACCAAATCCATATTCTACAAAAATAAAATCTAAAAAATAATACAATTAAAAAAGGAATTTTAAATGATACACATACTGATATTTCATCCGATTCTAGCACTCAGACATTAAGCTATTTTTGAAAGCTGTTATCAAATTATTCCACCTTTTTTTAATTATTGCTCCTTTCAGCAGAAGTTTCCCTTCCTTTGGGTGTGATCTTGTCCCACTGAGGACCATGTAGAGAGAAGAGCTAACAGGAAAAATATCTCAGAAATGTAGGCAGATAAGTTTTAGTAAATGGATAGATAAATAGATGAATGAATGGATAGATAGATAGATAGATAAATAAATCAAAGAAACCTTAATTTAAGGGCATATAGAAGTCAATTACAATTTCTATTTTTCAGAGCAGAGCTTAGTATTAGTGCATGCCCTCATGCAGAATGAATCCACCTTTTACCCACAAGGTTATTTTTGGCTGTTTTGGGGCATTTTTACCCCCTGGGGGGCTAACGAGATTTTTTTCAAAAATCGGAGAATG
>JAUZSX010138996.1:0-17361 GCA_034780655.1 Idiosepius hallami
AAAAGCCCGGGTAAGAGCATGTAAAAATGGCCTTGTGCCAAACTTGGGTTGGTGCTCACCAAGTAAATATAATATATTTAAAAAAGAAAAGAATCATGCTGTTGTAATTGTCAGTTCGAATCTCTTCCTGGTGTCGTCACTTGTTGTGGTCAAGTGTTGTGTCGTATACAGTTTAGATATAAGAAACAAAACAGTGTTAAGGGTTAACAAATATATTAACAAAAGATACATAAACAGTGGCATACCACCTGGCAGCATAGCGGCTCCTGGCAGCCATGCTGAAATCCTCTCTCTCTCTCTGGGTGACGAGAGAGATTAAAATTATAATGATGGGAAGAGTTCATTCTGAGGTGTGTTTCACCCCACAAACCATACCTAAAATGTTTCTTCCCGGCCTTGTGCCGAATTCTCTGTATTTTCATGACAACAAATATTATACATTTTGAAATCAGTGTTTCCCTTCACCTGTATAAGCTACTCTTTTGAGTTAATGATCCCCATCTGCCCAAGGTAGTTTATGGTAGATAGAATGGTTTTGACTGGGGTTTGAACTTGCATAATATGATTCTAGAGTCTAAGCTTTTACCACTGCTTCAACTTACGCCTGATTTCAAGAGCTTAAAATGGTTCTTAAAGTTGGGGGTTGAGCATAGATAGCGGTTGCGACTCTTTCTTGTAAAAACAAGTATGCTCCAGAAATAGCAGAAAAAAAAAACAAATTTACTATCCAATGCACCACTGTGTGTAATGGTTGATAATTGATGAAATGAATACATAAAACGTTTTAATAAATAATTTTTTTTTTAAAAGGCTTAAATGATGCATTTTTTTTAATGTTATATTTCGGGGTTAATACCCCATTTTCAAACTTCCTGCAGGAAGGTTGAAAATGGGGTAATATCCATGAAATATAACATAAAAATTTTTTTTAAAAAATAAGCATCATTTAAGCTTTTTCAAAAAATTTTTTATTTATTATATATTATAAGATGCTTCAGAAGAACTATAATTTATTAATTTTTAATAAAACGTTTTGTTTTGTGATTAAAAAACAATTGATTCTTCCCTAAATTCTATCTTTTTGCCTGTTATAAACAACAGAATCTTACCTGAATTGTTTTTTATGTACACTAAAAACCCATAGCTCGTCTACAAATTGTTTCTTTATGCATTAAAAAGCAATAAAAATCGTTTGCAAATTGTTTCTTTATGTTATCGTAGCTCTACCATACCCTTAGCGAAATAGCAAATGGTAGGCGATTAAAACAAACATGCAACATTCATCTACTTAACAGGACGTTAACACTTCAACCTCCCAAGACTCAATACATGAATTTTCCTTTTGTAATAACTCTAAAACAAGTCATTATATCATAATCGCAGCGAAGGTGGAGCATTGGTAAAAGCTCAGGCTCTGGAATCGTATTACGCGAGTTCAAATCCCAGTCAAAAACCATGACTTTCACTTTAGCAGCCTTGGGCAGATAGGGCTCGTTAACTCGGGAGAGCAGCTCTTTTAGGTGAAAGGTAACACCGAATATACAAAGCCTGGATAAGAGCACGTAAAAATGGCCTTGTGCCAAACTTGGGTTGGTGCTCACCAAGTAAATATTATATCATAATCGCACGATGATGTGCGTAGTGTAAAAATTGGTTTCCTCGAAAGGAGTAGCAGGGGCACCACGTTCAGGTTTGTTACTTGCGTGGTAAAGTACCTGGTATTCTAAAATGGTCACCTATCTAACCACTAACCAGAGTTGATGTTGCTTAACTTCAGTGATCTGACAGAAACCGGTGTTTTAAACGTCACTTGACCATAAAACAAGTAAACTAGGTAGAGCATTGAATGACCTAATGAAAGTCGATATGCTGGTTAAATTAATCTATCAATCAATAAATCGTATCTTAACAAAAGTTGATTCATTTTGGAAATAAAAATGCCTCCTGATGATTCAATATAAACAAGAGATGCCGGACGTTTCCCAAAAACTTGTAGGTCATGATAAGTAACTGATTCTTGCTTGATGTGCATTTTCTCATATTGAAAACGCCCACAGCTTTACAGGTGACCCTGGCTCAACACTACACTAGAAAAAGTCATTGGATAATGGACAGGTAAATCAGATTAGTAGGCCAAACGCATTTGCTTGCTGCGAAATATAATTCAATTTGGCAGGCGAGAGAACAATTCAACTCACTGTCAAATTACGCTCCCCTCCCTGCCGGTCTTCTACGAGAGGTCATTCCATTCAATATGGACGTGTCATTTCATTTTCGGCGACACAGACTGTCTAAACTGAAAAATTCAAATCACATCTTGTAAGAAATAATCTTATCTGTCTCGATAGTTTTTGCACTGTTTACAACCCAAAGACTGTTGTCCTACTTTTACGGTAATGTTAGGCTCAAGTGTCCAGAACGGATGGTAGTTTACACTATTTACGGGACCCGACGGTTGACCTTCGTTTGTTCTATCACACTCCCATTATGTTTATTTCTGAGACAATGGTTTACACTATTTACGGGACCCCGACAGTTGACCTTCGTTTGTTCTATCACACTCCCATTATGTTTATTTCTGAGACAATGGCTGATAGTTTACACTATTTACAGAACCCGGCAGTTGACCTTGGTTAGTTTTATCACGCTCCCGTTTTGTTTATATCTGATACTATGGCTGATAGTTTACACTATTTACGGGACCTAATGGTTGACTATCGTTCATTCTACCACACTCCTGTTTTGTTTATAGCTGATACTATGGCTGATAGTTTACACTATTTACAGGTCACGGACGTTGACTCACACTGCCCTTTGTACCATTGTGGCCATTTTTGGGCGTTTTTTTTTGACGAAATCTGCAGAGGGTTAAGGGCTTTCTTACTTTTTGAGAATGTTCTTTGGCCCTTCCAAATTTTTGTGAGAGACAAAAACAAAGACGGGGAAATTCAAACAAACGAGAGATGATTCTTTTAAACTGGATGATTTTATTCCATAGTTGATCGCAATGGAGAGAGATGACTGGCATTGTGGACTAAGTTTTAAGCAGGACTTAGATTTGATTTTATGGGGGCTAGGGCCCAGAGCCCTTTTACAAGGTATGACTGACTTCTCTGGAATATCGAACCTGGAAACTCACTAAAATTCTCCTAACTCTGGTTTATATACACATGGATGTGTGGGCAGGGAAGTTGGAGCATTGGTAAAAACTCTGACCCTGGATTCATAGTACGAGAGTTCAAATTCCAGTCAAAACCATTGCATTCACCTTTATCTACCTCGGGCAGATGGGGCTCGTTAACTCAGGAGAGCAGCTCATCTATGGTGAAGGCTAACACCAAATGTAAAAAGCCCGAGTAAGAGCACGTAAAAATGGCCTTGTGCCAAACTTGGGTTGGTGCTCACCAAGTTAATATAATACACGTGTTTGTGTCTATCCTATTTTTGATCCAACTCACTAATTTTCATATGGAAACCTTCAAATTTTGACTCTACCTTGATGATAACTAGATTTGGGTGTTAACTATCATCCCTGTCACAAGGATAGGCCAGAAACACTTGAAAATTTTCAGTATCAGAACAAATATTCTTTACTTAAAGATAATAATAATAATAATAATAAAAGGGTTTGTAGCCACTGGCTACGAGGTGTCCAGATCTACTGGAGTACCAGAGGAGGCTTATTGTCACTCTGCCTTCAGGAACCACCGCCAGGCATTGGAAGGTGTGTGAAATGAACATGACAGGGTGAAAACCCGGGGAGGTGTTGCACCGTACAGTCTGGCTGAAATGGTGCGGAACTTGCTGGAAACCAGAGAAGACTTGTTGTCACTTTGAATCTAGCATAAAACCACTGGTTGCTGGGTTCTATTGTACCTGGTGATTAGTGTGAGATCCATAATAATCGTTGTTTTGGTCAGTTCTTTATTTATTTTAAAATTAAAATCAGTTTAAATCTATTTAATTTTTGGGACTTATTACCTGACAGATTTCCTGTTAGATAGCAAGGTTTTACTTCTTGTGATAATTTGCCTGTATTTGTTGTTTAGAGAAGTTTATATATCTCAAGTTTTATATCACTTGTTTTACTCTTTGGAACACCTTGCAGTTATTTGTGGCATAAATATTTCATGTGCGATATGGAAGGGTTTTCCAGGGCTGTTGCAATTAACGGTGCCCTTAATATTGACTAATTAAAATACTGTGTTGATTTTCATATGAAAATGAGGAAGTACCTTGTGTATATATAAAGAAGAAATTCGGCAACAAAGAGGTCACAGTCAATTTTGAGGATTCCTGGAGAACCGGTAATGTGTGTAGTTTGTGCTGCTGTGCATTTTATTCCACAATGTGCATCGTTGGACCCTAAAAGCCAATCTGGTGGTTGTTACTAGAGGCAAACTGTGTTGAACTGTGGTGCACGGTGTTGAACTGTATCAGCGTATTCAACTATAAGCTATCGTGGTGCACTGGTGAGCTGAGTTTTATGTGTAATCTTTTTTATTACAACTTCCTTATCTACTGATATTTGTTGTTAAGATAAATTTAAAGAGGGTGAATGATATTTAAGATGAAAATATTTTGACTTTAATGGTATCCAAAGTGGAAAAATTTTTATATTTTAATGCTATTTTTTATGAAGAGATTTTGAATTTAATAGTATTTAATACGAAGAAATTTGGCTTTTATTGATATTTAATAAGGAAATAAAATTGAATATTTTTACTGTCTTCAGTTAGTACATGAATCATTTCGACTGTATGTTTTGGACTAAGTGCTTTCGGAACTTTTGCTTCACTTTGATAAATCGCTTGTGTTTTTCTTTGAATTCATCGCTTAGGCCCAATAATCTGGCCGCCTCAAGGAACCGATTTATAAATCTTGGCATTGGTTCTTAAAGAGAACGAGCGAGCAACACGTCATCTGCTTTCAGAAAATCCAAAACCATTTTGCTCCAAGCCATTATTTCAGCTTAAAATCTTTTGTGATTAAAGACCCACCGTGAATCCTGGATGATATGCAAGCAGCAATACACTAAAGAATTTTGGAAAGAAATATTGGATCTTAAAAAAAAACAGCAACTTTATATATATATATATATATATATATATATATATATTAGTTAAGTGTGGACACTGAGTCAACGGGAGTCGACAACTGCCAGTTTCTTGCTTATGCGTTCATCAGGTCGAAAATATATATATATATAAATGTATATTTAGTATTCGATTACGACCCTATGGGTTTCGGCACCCGTGTGCCTCCTCAGGTAGTCTGGTATAGAATGATGTTATTGTGTTTGGAATACGTACTTTTTGGGGTTTTCTGGGCTGTGTGCTGTTAGCTTGGTGTGTCTATTTGCGTGAGTGTGTATTTTTGTGTGTTGTGGTTTGGTGTGTGTGTTCTTGTGTTTGGTGTAGACTGTCCAGTGACTGATTTTTTTTTTTTCTAGTTTTTGAAGTTTGTCCGGTACTCAGTCGGTGTTGTTCCAGCAAGAAAGCTCACAGTATTTTTGTTGTTTTTTTTTCTTAATGGTTGGTAGAGTAATAGTACACATACTACAGCCTCCACGACGCACAGAAGAAAAAAACTATTTTAATTGATGGAAAAAATTGTCAATGAATTTCTTTTTTTAAATATTAAAAAAAAAAAAAAAAAAAAATAAGCTGTCAGAGTCCTTTCTTTCTTTTTCTTTTCTTTCTTTCTTTTCTTTTCTTTCTTTTTCTTTTCTTTCTTTCTTTTCTTTTCTTTATTTTCTTTTCTTTTCTTTTCTTTTCTTTCTTTCTTTTTTTCTTTCTTTTTTAGTTATTCGTACGTACGTACACGTTGCGGTGTCGGTGTACACAAACAGAAAAAAATATTTTAATTCTTAAAAAAATAAATAGGTAAAAATTATCTTTAAAAATATTTAAAAAATAAATAGACGTCACTAATGTTCTTTTCTTTTCTTTTTTTTTCTTTTTCTTTCTTTCTTTCTTTTCTTTCTTTCTTTCTTTTCTTTTTTAATTGTTGGTATGTACACAATACAATTACAGTAAAGTACACACAAAGGTAAAACAATTTAAAAAAAATAAATAGTTAAAAATTATAATAATTTCTTAAAAACATATAGACGTGAATAATGTTTTCTTTTTTCTTTTTCTTTCTTTTCTTTCTTTCTTTTTTTTTCTTTCTTTCTTTTTTTTTCTAATTGTTGGTATGTACAGTTACACACGGGTAAAACAATTTACAATTCTTTAAAAATAAATAGTAAAAAATTATGATTTTTTTTTAGATATAGAGACGTGAGTAATGTTTTTTTTTCTTTTACTTTCTTTCTTTCTTTTCTTTTTTTCTTTCTTTCTTTTCTTTCTTTATTTTTTTTCTCTAATTGTTGGTATGTACAGTTATATACACGGGTAAAACAATTAACAATTCTTTAAAAATAAATAGTTAAAAATTATGAATTTTTTTTTAGATAGCAGCCTCGGGCAGATGGGGCTCGTTAGCTCGGGAGAGCAGTTCATCTAGGTGAAGAAGGGTAACACCGAATATATAAAGCCCGGGTAAGAGCACGTAAAAATGGCTTTGTGCCAAACTTGGGGGTGCTCACCAAGCAAATATAATATACACAACTTTTTTTTTTTAAATCCTCCTCACCACTTTTACAGGCTCATAATTTTTTTGTCTGGTAACAAGACAGTCTAGTAAGCAGAACTAAAACCATTTAACATAAAAATGTCTGATGCTGTACCAACAAAGCCAAAATGGCCATACTTATACAAGAAAAATATTTATCATAATAGTTATTCGTTCAAATCAATATACCAGATATTTCTATACTATTTATTGATTTAGACTATTTTATCAACTTTTGGGATATAAAAACAAGTTAATTTTAATCCATACTAGTATCTATATAAATATATATTAAATAAACTACACTTTTCTGCTGTTTGTTTGTTCAGACTATTTTATCAACTTTAATGAGAATAAAACCAGTTATTTTTTAACAGACATGCTTAGTACTTAAGTTAATAATAGCTTTATTACACCTTCTGTTGTTGTTTTTAATCCAAAGTAAATACTGACTGGTTCTTTTTGTCTCTTTTCTTTCTAATCTATGAATTCTCTCTCTCTCTCTTTCTCTCTCTCCCCCTCTCTCTTTTCCCCCTCTCTCTTTCTCTTCTTTTTTTCTCTCTCTTTCTCTTCTTTTTTTCTCTCTCCTCTCTCTCTTTCTTTCTTTTTTTCTCTCTCCTCTCTCTCTTTCTTTCTTTTTTTCTCTCTCTCTCTCTCGCTCAACCTCCTCTTTTCCATATCTATAAATTTCTTCAGAATCTCCTAATTTCCCAACTTCTATTTTGAGTTTCTCTCTCTCTATATATATATATATATATATATCTCCCTCTCAATATCAAGACCCTTTTACTCTTTCCCTCCATCCCCCCCACTTCCCCCTACTTCTCCTGGTCAGTCCATTTAAGTGACCCATTCATCTCATCTTGGTCAGTTTATCAATCCAGTCATTTTCAGCCCAACAGATGCTAAGTGCTTAGGTTAAGTCAAATGAATGAATGAATGAATGATAGAATATATCCTTGTATTTATTTCTTAAGGTCTTTTTATTATCCACTCATATTGTCTATCATCCAACCAAACAAACCTTCTATCCATTCTTTCCTCTTTTCCACATTTACTCATTATCGATGACCTTATTTCAAACAGAAGCCAATGACCACTTGAGCCATTCCAGCTGGACACACAACCTTATAATCTTAGAAGCAACAAAATACATATTGTGACAAGGGAAGTCAATCTATATATGATACCTACAATTGAATAGGGAGGGGAGGTCTACTTTGGGCAGTGGATAGGCAACCAAATTTTATTTGGACTCATACCCTTGGGAAAAGTATGAATCCTCACATTCCCTCCAGCTATGGGTTAAATAGTGCATATTGTGTTGTTATTCAAAAAACTAAGTGTGTACAAAAAAGAAAAATTTTTATAAAAAATGATTGTTTTCAGCATTAAATGACGTAAAAAGGTTAGAACTCTTTTTCGGACTGTTGTCCTCATCCTTATCATTCTTATGTTCACAACGTTTCAGCATATAAAAATAGTTCTACAAATTATCAAGCCTCATCCCAAGGATTCCAAAAAACTGTAAAAAGGTTAATATGCCATAAAACAAAATAAATTAAATAGTGCGTTAAGCTAAAAAATATTATTCATTGAATAACTAGAATATTAAAATGAGGGGAGGTCCAATAGGAGCAGTAAATAGGAAATCAAACTTCAAAACCGTAATACGTGAGTTCAAATCCCAGTTGTTCTGTTTACGTCCACATTTGGACAATTACCCTTTGGAAAGTTATGAATCTCCCAACATTCCCTCTAGCTATGGATTAAATAGTGCATTCGATGTTATTTAAGAAAAGCTATGTCTGAATATAAGACTGGCAATCAAAAAAGATTGTTATAGGCATTAAATGACCTAAAAAGGTTGATAGACTATAAAACAAACATATTAAAACAAGGCTGTGAAAGAGACTAAGACATTCCATGTCTAATCATGTTTGTGTCTGAAAAAAATGGGTTAATTCTATTTCATTTTTATTAAACCAGCAAACAACATCAGAGACATTTTTTTCTGAATTCTTTGATAATCTAATGCTATTTTATTACATTATTTAATATGCTTGCCTGTTCAGTTTGCTACTTGTATTAGGATGAATTGAAGTAAAGATAATTAAATCATTTTTGTTTTTGAGAATCCTTTGGATGAGGCTTGATAATTTATGTTTCTATTATAGTTCAGACTACAGTCCTCCTCTTTATATTTGTCAAATTTACTATCCTTGAGATGAGGCTTGATTATTTGTATATTTATGTGCTTTAAACTCCAACACTAACTGACAAAAAGCCTTTTTTTAATTAGAGAAGACCTTTTTGTTTTTTTCATTTGATTAAATGTAAATTTAACTAAAGGTGGATAAATGAATATTTCGAAATATTCCTTTGATAGAATATATGCACTATTTACTTTATGAGTGATCGATTTGGGATAGTGGATAGCCATGGACTTGTCAGTTCGAACCCCAGTTCTTCAAGAAGAGTTATCAAAAAATCATTGTGACCTAAAAGGATTGATATGCCATAAACCACAAACAAACTATAGGGCTTTATTTGAATTCCACTACTTTTCCAATACCTAACTAGAAGTTTCAGTCAATAATTATTCAAATAACTGTTGAGGTGTAACACCCCTAGATATGGACTCTCTTATGATCTCACTGCCACTTGACCCATTTTGACTACTAGAAGAGTCAGTCAGTTACCAGGAAGCAAGGAGTGATGATGTCTTCAAGTCCAACTAGGGAAACCCAACACCATAACAATAACCCAACTATTAGATTGTTTTGTTGTTGAGTAAAAAAAAAAAAAAACATTTAAGTTTTTTTAAGGCATATTTCATATTTGTTTTGGTTCATTATTTATTTAGTTTTTTAATTTTATTAACATTTTTAAACAATTTTAGTTTTTCTTTTTTCGTTTTCTTTTCATTTCTGTTAAGTTTATTTTAATTTTTTTAGATTTTATTTTTATTTTTTTAGATTTTTTATTTTTTTAGATTTTATTTTATTTTTTTTTTTCTCTGATTAATTATCAATATTTGATGTTTTTTTTTTTTTTTTGGTGATTGCTTTTCTTTTTAATAATAATTTTTTATTTTGTTTCCAAATTAACAGTTGTATACAAATACTATTTGGTTTGATTTAAATTGCTGCTTTATTAGGCCTTTACCTTTTCTTTTCTTCATAGAATTTTATTAAGAGAGAGAGAGAGAGAGAGAGAGGAGAAAAAAATAAGTGAAAAAAAATTACCTTTTTAAAAGAAAAAAGATAATTTTAATAGTAATAATAACAATAATAATGTTAATATATTAGCATTATTTTCCTTCTTCTTCCCTCTCCATTTTTGGTTCAATCATTGGTCTTTTTCTTTTCTACTTTCTCTTTTTTAATTCTTTCTTTCTTTTTCTTATTTTCCATTTATTTATTTCTTTATCAGTTGGTCAGTCTATCTCTTTATATGGTTATCTATCTATCTATCTATCCATCTTCTTTTTTTCTATTTTTCTATATTTTTTGATGATTCTAGTCTCTCTTCCTCTCCTTTCTTTCTTTCTCTCTTTTCTTTCTTTCTTTCCTTTCTTTCTTTCTCTCTTTTCTTTCTTTCCTCCTACTTCATTCTATTTTACATTTTTCTCTTCAACTTTTCCTTAACTCTCCTTCTCCCTCTCTCTCTTTCTCTCTCTCTCCTTTTTTATTTCTCTCTCTTCTTATCTCTCCATACAAACTTTCTTTCTTTCTTCCCCTAAGTCTTCTTCCCTCCTCCTCCTCCTCCTCCTCCTATCATAACAATCATTTGTTGTCATTATGCATATACCTGTTATTAAATCCCACCATCATTATGTCTTCTTCGTCTTCTCATAAGAACTCTTAATTATAGCTAATTAATGAGAAATGCTTTTCACTTAGCTTCAGAGGTTGGAGGAAATATTTCCTCTAATTTGGAAGGAGGATCGAGGGTAGTGGAAATTCCGAAAATAATCATGGGATGGAAAACATTGCTTAAGCCATCGCAGGCTGTAATTTATCTTAGTCTTTTTTCTTTTTTTTTTCTTTTTTCTTTCTTTTTTCTTTTATTATTTTTTTTGGTTTGTTGTATCTCAAAGTTTTATGTCGTTAATCATTTACATTATTTAAAAATCTTGAACTATTGTTCTTATCTTAGTTGTTATATTAGTAGTGTTTCAGTCAAGAGTGCTGTTTCCTTGAGTTGTTATTGTAACATATATAAGCAAAGGTAAAGAAGAAGAAGAAAATAGCGAGGAAAAAAAGTAAAAGAATATTATTCTTTAACAAATAGAATAGGAAATAAAAATGCAACTTGGCTTACCAGACAAGCACGTGAACTTTGGAATCATGATATATTAGTTTGAATTCCAAGTGTTCTAAAATGTACACATTTGAGCTAACACCCTTGAGAAAGGTATGAAGTCTCCTTATCCACTTTTGTCATGGATTAAATAGGGCATCTAGTTCTATTAAAAAAGTATGTTTATTAAAGAAAGAGTTTTACCAAAAATGATTTTTCTCGGCATTTAAAGACCAAAAAAACCCCCCGTATCGCCCTTATTTCCTTTAGCTATGGATTAAATGGGACATGTAGATCTATTAATAGAATGTGTTTAATAAAGAAAGAGTTCTACCAAAAATGATTTTTCTCGGCATTAAATGACCAAAAAAAAAACAAAAAATGTGAATCCCCTTTATTTCTTTTAACTATGAATTAAATAATGCATGTAGTGCAATTTAAAATATGTTTTGATGAAAGAAAGACTTATATCAAAAATGAATTTTGAATGCATTAAATGACCAAAATAGTTGATTTGTCATAAAACTAACCAGGACCAAACAAATCAAATATAAAATTATCAAGTATAGATATTTAGATAAGTAATCCATTTTGTTTCTTAAAAAGAAAAAAAAGAGATAGCTATCAAGACTCCCATGTGAGCCACTCTGAACATCACTTATTCTCACCTTGTAAGGAGAGAGATAGCTCAGACCTGTTAACCATGCCAGGAGGCCTTTACAATATGCCACTTTTTGACAAATTGTTTCAATCTAAAACAAACTCTCCAAAATAAAACAAACCTCCAAGTTAAAACCTTAAAAAATAATTGAGTATGTAAGAGAGAAGAAGCTGGTCTCTTTAACAAAATCTAGAAAAAATTGAAATGATTACAAATATAACAAACTATTTGCTTCCTTAAAGTTGTCTAATTCTGGTTATTAAAATACTTTAAGATACCTACCCAAACCAAGAAACAATAATTATTGTACCTCTTTGAAACTGCCTATTCGAGTTCAAATCCTAATTCTTCTGTGTAAGTTCACATTTAGACAAATACTTTTGGGAAAGGTATGAAGCCCCACATTCTCTCCAGCTATGGGTTAAATAGTGAAGATTGTGTTACTTACGTGTGAACAAAAGAACGTTTATCAAAAAGCATATTTAACCTAATCTCCCGCATAAAATTACTCTCAAGGTTGTAAAGTCGGTAAAATCAACCAATCCAAATATCTTAGGAAATTTTGGTTGTGATTTTTGATGAAGGAATTTTCACTCAATTTGAGAAAAATTAGTAACTGGAAAATTAGATAATAATTAGGGGGAAATTTTGAATTTGATTTATGGCAAATAGATGGAAAATTTATCATAGGTATTTTCTAGGATTGGCTTTCAAACTCTATATGCTTTCAACTAAATAGGATTGTTTAACATTGAGAATGAGGCAAACAGCAACTGAGGCCTAATTTGTAAAAAAATGAAGTACAAAACATTTATTTCTCAGTAAAAATTTACACTAGTTTAAAGTGGACAAATATTTGTTTATCATTGTATTATGATATATATATATATACATGTGTGTGTGTGAGGATAGTAGCATCTTGACTGATGATTGCCGCCTCAAGGCTCATCTCTTACATTATGGTTTCCCTAAAGTGATTCTGAAGACCAGCAGCTAATCTACATGGGCAATGACAGACGTGGCATATAAAAGTCAAAGACTTGACGGAATTAATCATAGCTGGATGAGGAACACTGTGCACAGCCATATATATATATATTCCAGCATCGAGGAATATACATTACTCTATATATATATTCCTTTAAGTTTAGTATACTAAGGCAGAATACCATTTGTCAGACACGCTTTATTATTTTCATCAAGCTTTTTCTTTTTTTTTTTTCTTTTTTCATTATTTTAATTTTGGTATATAGAATCTTAAGTGTTTTTCTTTCTTTTTTTTATTTAATCTCTTAATAAATTTTTCTTGTCTTTTTACAGGCAAGTTCTTCATCAAGCACTGGCAATGAAGGCTATCAGGTAAGTCAATCAACAAAACTGAATTTCATGTTTAAAATGATTTTAGATTCTTACTGATTTTCAGATTGAAATTTTAAAAAATAAGTATATTTTTTTTATTTAGTTTAATTTGTAGACTGTTGTCTTCATCTCTAGAAGTTGTTTAATTAAGTTTTGGCCAACTTATTCCCTGGCCTTTGTTAGGTGATTGACTGTGACACCACATAATAACTCTTGGTTTTGTGATTGTCTCACCATCAACCACTGCCTTCCATAGTTGTTATTTGTGGCACTGTGTTTTTCCCAAAATAACCCTCTTGTCTGCTTAGGTAGGAATTGAACCTGCTATTTTAAGTATAATCTTCTTTATATGATTGATTTATTATTATTATTATTTTTTTGCATTTCTTTTTCGTGTCTTCTTTTTTTTTCTTTTGTTTTATTTAAATAATTTCACATTTAAAAATTTTTTTTTTTTTCTTTTCAACATTTCTCCTAGAAAAGTTTGATATGCCATAAAAACCAAACAATCCATCAACCCAAGGAAGTTTTTAAGGGTTAACCATAAAGACTTAGGATCTAACCACATTAGTTAAAATCTAAGTTCTTTGTTATATTCAGTCTCTACCATTTTAGGGATTTAATCCATTTTCAATTGTTCTTTAGATTTGTTTCAGAGATTAAAACATTTATTTAAGAAAAGAAAAGAAAAAAATCTACCTCTCAAACATTGAATATGTATTTTTCTTCTCTTTATATCCTACCATGTTTTAATATGGTTTTCTTAATAGCTATTCATCTCCAACCAACAATCAACGATTGGTCTGCATTCCCCTCTAAAGATACTTAGCACAAGTAGCTGTGTTTCATTCCAGGTATGGGCCAAATGCTAAATGATATGTGGTCTGGCCACCAACCAAGGAAGTATGCTGATAAGGCCTGAAACTTCCACTAGCTTTCTCAGCACTGAAGACATACCTGGAGGTTGGCATCAGTAGATGTAAAGTAAACGAAACAAAGAAACCTAAACCCTTTAATTTCATTTTCTTCCATGGGTTCTCCACTCTTTTTTTTTCTGTGGAG
The DNA here is from genome assembly GCA_034780655.1 of Idiosepius hallami. Lineage (NCBI taxonomy): Eukaryota > Metazoa > Mollusca > Cephalopoda > Idiosepiidae > Idiosepius > Idiosepius hallami. Next base: position 14,006 of record JAUZSX010138996.1, read on the forward strand.
AGGGGAATTTGTCTCCTTCTTTTCATTTCTTTTGGCTCAATTTTCTCCTTTCTGAATATTGATTTTTTCTCTTTTTCCTCTATAAGTCTTCTTAGGAAGCCCTACTACTCTTTGGATATTCCTTTCTTTCCTATACTGCAGATTTATTTCCCTTTCTCTCTCTCTTTCTCTTTCTCTCTCTTTCTCTCCCTCTCTCTTTCTCTCTCTCTTTCTTAATCTCCAGCCAGTTAATATTTACACCTTCCCACTCTCTCCTTCCAGCCATATTTTATCTCAAGAGATTCAAGAACAGATTTTTTTTCTCTCTTTATTATTTTAAAACAAAATCAAATGAAATTTAAAAAAAAAAAAAGAATAAATAAATTCTCCCCCCCCCACTCGCGAACACAAAACAAAACAAAAAAAAAACAACCCCAAAACAATCTTTGATTTCACTCAAATTTCCACACATCAGCATTTGCAATTTATCTTTCCATTTACAAAGTATTTTTTATTTGCTAATTTTTTTATTTTTTTTTTCAATTTCGTAAGTAAACTCGTATTTTTATTTATTTAATTATTTATTTATTTTTTTTATTATTATTTAAATGTACTTTTTTATTTATTTATCTTTTTTTTTTTTTTTAAATATTTATTCCATTCCGCTTTTCCGTTCGTGACAAAAGCTTCCATAAACAAAATAACGACTTTAAGCAACAATCTGACATTTTTAACAACTTTTTTTTTTTCACATTTTTATTTTTACATTTTATGATTTTTTTCTTCTTTAAACAATTTCCTATCAATTTAAACATTTTTTTCATTACACCCTCCCCTTCCTCCCCCTTGCTTTTATTTCTATTCCTTTTACCACTACTTCCATTTGGTTTCTAGTTTTCTCTTTTGATTTTTTTTCAATCTCTCTTTCTGTGTCTTTCTTTCTCTTTCGATTCATTCTTACCATTATTGAGGTTTTTTTTCAAAGACTTTTTCCTTCTTGTATTTTTCTTTTCTTTCATTCTATTGTTCTTCGTATTTTCTTTATATTTTGTATTTTCTTTCTTTTTTTCTAGTTATTTTATTTAAAAACAAGTTTTTTCTTTCTTTATTTATTTTTAGTTCCTGTATTTTTGTGAATCTTTTATTATTTTCTTTTCTTTAGGTTTTTTTTTTCAATTTTTCTGCTTTTTTTGTTGCTTTCATATTCTTTTCTTTCTTTTTCTCTTTACAATTTTTTTTCTTTTTTCATTCTTTTTTTCTCTATTTTTCATTTTTTTTTTTCATTCAATTTTTTCTTTATTTTTAATTCTTTTTTTTTTCTCATTTTTTTTCTTTTGTTTCTTGCTACTTTCTTCTCTTTTTGTATTTATTTGTTATTCATTGTGTCTTTTTCTCTCTTTTTTCATCAATTTTCTATCTTTTTGTGTGTGGGGGTGGCATATCTTTTATTTATTCTCTTCTTTAAGTTTTTTTCTTCAAAAATCTTTCTTTTTTTTTCTTTCTTTGTTTCTCTTTCTTTAAATTTTCTTTTTTTTCTATTTTTCCTTTTTTTTCTAATTTCCTTTTTATTCTTATTTTCTTTTTGTTTTTATATTTATTTATTCATTTATTATTCATTGTTTCTTTTCTTCTTTTTTTTCTCTCATATTTTTTTTTAATCAATTTTCTATCTTGATTTTTTTTAACATTTTTAAACTATTTTCATCTATTGAGTTTTTTTCCTTCAATTTTTTTTTTTTTTTTTGGCTTCCATACTTTTTTTCTTCCTCCTTTCTTTACAATTTTCTTTTCTTTTCTTTTTTGCTTGGCTTTTTTTTCTCTCTGTATTAATTCCTTGTTTTTTTTTTTTTCTTTTCTTTTCTTTTCTTTTTCTTTTCTTTCTTCTCTTTTCTATTCTTACTTTGTCTTTTTGTTTTTTGTTTCTTTATTTAAATTTCTTTATTTCTTATTCATTTATTTCTTTTCTTTTTCTGTTCTTTCCTTTTTTTTCTCTCATTTATTTTTCTCTAACAATTTCCTATCAATTGAAACATTTTTGCAATTTCTTGCTTTTACCAAAGTTCCTAATCTATTTTTTGTATATATTTCATTCATTTATTTTTAACAAATCATGAAAAAAAAAAATGAAAATTAGGAAAACAAGATATTTATTTTATTTTATCCCTGGTTGTTATTTTCTTGTCATTTAATCAAGTCGCTCCATACGCTGCTATCGTCGTGTTTTTAGCAGTGAAAAATGTTTTTATGCCAACAATTGACAACAAGGAAAATTCCGCAATTGGCTTTAAGTTGGTGTTAAAAAAAATACTGTTTTTGAGCTCATTAGAGGCACACAGAGGCCCACAGGCAACAAAGGGATGGGGAGATATATGTTTGTATAGAAACACACATGTATGAAAATATATATATTTATATACATAAGTCTTTATTTATGTATATTTTATATGTTTAAATATTTATATAAATAATGGAAATGATTAGATTCAGAAGGTAATGTACTTTTAATCATGCAATTTGTTTTGACAATAGGCTCACCAAAATGTCTTTATTATATTCCACCTCACAATATCATGATACAAGTATAGATCACGCTAGTGGAATGTAAATATTATATTAATTATGATTTATTTAATTTATTTTTGTTATTTGAAATAAATCTGTAAAAAATAAAGAATGCACTTGGGAAATGAAATGTTTTTTTTTAAGAAATGGTGAAAGAAATTGAAAGAAATATTTCTCACTGACAAGCTCTAAATTGAATGGAAAGTGTTTATAAATGCTTCAAAAAATAACATATATTTATAAAGTGGAACAAACAAAAAAAAAGTTAAAAAAAAAACTACTCTATACTTATTATTGTTTCTTTTTGTTTAATGGCATATCAACCTTTTTAGATCATTTAATTCCAGGAAAAATAATTTTTTGATATTTATAAATTGGAACAAAAAATGAGATAAAAAAAAAACAAACAAGCAAAAAAAAAAGACTGCTCTATACTTATTATTGTTTCTTTTTGTTTAATGCCATATCAACCCTTTTAGATCATTTAATTCCAGGAAAAATCATTTATTCATAACGTTCTTTTTATCCCCCATAGTTTTATTTTTTAATAACATAATATGCATAATTTAATCCTTAGCTGAAGGGAATGTGGGGATTCATAACTTTCCCAGGGGTATTTGGTTCAAATGTGAACACAGAAAAACTGGGATTTAAACAAGCGTACAACGATACTGAAGTCTAATTGCCTATGCGCTGTTTCCTATTTTATGATTTGATTTTTTTTCCTTTTTTTGTACATAAAATATAGTATAAAATATATAGAATATTGTTTTATTCAAACAATAAGTGCAAATGAGGTGGGCAGCATATATATA
>JAUZSX010139106.1:0-17359 GCA_034780655.1 Idiosepius hallami
GAGAGAGAGAGAGAGAGAGAGAGAGTGATAATATTACATGGTGAGCATATAGATAGATAATATGTACGATTTGTTACTGATATCTTCGGTATGTTTGTTGTATAATCTTAGCATACTACAGAAATATTTTTTCAAATACTGCTTTTACAAATAATTCAGAATTATGTATATAGATATATTTATTTAGTTCTGTAACTTTTTTAAAAAATCTGCATTAAACTAGATTATTTTAATCTGGTATTAGGTGCTTATCTGCCATGATTAAGAATCTCAACCACTAAGTTCATAAGTGTACGATGCAAACCTTTTTGTTTTAAATCTTTCTTTTATTGTTTTTCTTCCATTGCTCTCATGCAGGTTTTCCAACAATGGTGCCTGGTGCAAGTTTTCTTTTCATTTTTCTACAAACGCGTTTTGCGCAGGCGTCTTTGTACAAATCTTATTATCTCTGCAGAAAGCTGAGCTTCAGTCAACAGAAATAAAAATGGTGTCAATCATTGAAAATAAAATAAATACAGATTTGATAAATTCATGGAGGCGTTTCGTTTTTTTTTTCTTTTTATGACACAGAAATACAGAATAAGAAGAGCTTTATAAAAATTGATAGAAACACACACACACACACACACACACACGCTCGCACACGCACGCACACACGCACATGCACACACACACACACAAAGAGAAATATTCCAGTAAAGTAGTTTCCAAAATCAGATCACTGGAACAGTTCTCTGGGTGCATTGGTGTATAATGAGGAAAGAAATAAAAACTATGTTTCTCTATAAATGTTTATGAAAATCCTATTGTAGGGTTATCTCTTAACCTATCTCTTAAGTGTGTGCTGAAATCTTACAGTGGTTGCATTGCAAAATCTGCGCTGCCGATTGAGAATAAGCATATTCAGTCAATAAATGGAGAGTATCTTTAGTCAATAAATGGAGAGTATCTTTAGTCAATAAATGGAGAGTATCTTTAGTCAATAAATGGAGAGTATCTCCAGTCAATTAATGAAGAGCAAATGACTATCAAGGTCTACCCTCTTCAATTGACAGACTGATATAACCTGTTCGTCTTGGTCAAGGTAAAGAAAAGTGCAATTGCATTAGGATGCTATCTGACATTGTTCGTAGAAAACGTTGTTTTGATGGATTATTTATAGAGATATTACGAATTATGCCCTTATACTCAATAGGATAATTATATTTTTAAAAGAATTGTTTTATTTGCTTGTATTAAATATAGCCCATTATGTGACCTTTGAAAAAAGAAAAGGGATAATTTACATTTACTCCGATTTCCAAAACACAATACGTTATTCTGCTTAAAGAATGATCTTGATATTTCCTCTCGTGAAAGTCGATAAATCGAGTGATCTTTTTTTATTTCAAACTCACATATAAAAAATAAAACAATAACTCCAAGAAACAATACAATGATCCAAAAATTAATAAATATCGAACAAACATTGAATCACAGCAGAAATAAGGTCACTTTCTTTTCTATAGTGTATATGAGTTTTTCATTTTGTTTTTCCTGTTATTCATTCTTGATCTTTTTATTCTCACTGGGCGCTGAATCTTGATTGTCAACAGTGATAGGAGGCAAGTAATCCTACGATGTTTAGAAAACACGCTTTGCCAGTTCTTTTCAAGTTTGACGATTTATAAAGTATTTACAAATAATTTGAATTAACTTTTAAGTTTAAATTACGTTTTAGAATGAGAGTTGTTTAAACGGAAGTTGTTTTAAATTAATTTTTAATTTTTCGGACTAATCTTGATTGTTAATTTCTACATTTGAATATCTGTATTTATTGAATAAATTCATTGAAAATTTTGTCAAAATGCGGACAGAGTTAAGATTTATACGAAACCTATAGCATTATAAACATTATGGCCATGTCACGTTAGAGACACCGGTTCCCACCAGAGCACTGAATTTAAGCAAAATGGAGCGCTATGCTCTAGGTTGCTTAAAATATCAGATATTGTAAAAGGACGGTCGGTAGTTCGTGGTATGATTAGTGAGGTTCTACTACAGATCTCACACCAAAAGTTGTACATTAATCTTTAGTATAAAAACGAACACAATACAATTTATAAAAACTGAATCATTGTTCTTGTCTTGACATTTTAACTGCATAAAATTCAATATTTTTACGCTTCTTAGATAGTTTTGGTTATTCTTACATTGTTTGTTAAAATAGCAAATAATTGGGATTTAGGAATCATTAAACCTAAACCATTAATTACCATCGTATTTATTCGTTAGCGAATGCGTAACGTTTGATTACAGATTGAATGACATATATTTATTCCTACTTAATATAGACGTTATGTTCACTTTGAACTAAAAATATTCAATTTCAGTCAGGAATGACTGATTTAAATTACTTTGACTTATAGGAGAACTAAACCCAGTATAATTTTTGCTTAAATTTTTCGATGATATTTTACATGATTCCAAGATTAAGAGATTTAGGCAGATACAAAGTAAACTCTAATCTAACTTGTGACGCAAACGCGTAAAAATATATTTGTAAATCCCAGCCTTTCATCCTATTCTTTTTATTGCTTTAAAATTCATACGAATATTCCGTTGTCTCTAGTTATCATAACACTTGCTCTAACAAAATGAAACATTTTGAATCACTGCTTTCAAATAAAAGAAGTCTCCATAAACAAATATTGACTAATTCATGATAAAAAAATTAAAAAAAAAGGAAATACAATTCATCCCTTCTCTTTATAAAATTCTTTCCACGGCATCTCCTATATCAGACTACTTCGGGGTTTGAGATTATTCATAGATTTTTTATCCACTGTTCTATTTTAAGAGTGAGAGCTTTCAGTATGAGCTTGACCAGCGCCACCACCACCACTACCATCACTTCTATGATCGCCAATTCCCAAGACAAAAATCTATGAAAACATGTAGTTTTAAAAATTATTACACTTACAAGATGGAGGCAAAGAGGCAAAAATGTCTCTGAACAAGATTCACAAATTTTGAAGCAACACCGAGAGTTTTTTTTTGTTTTTTTGGGGGGTTGTTTCCAATAAACTTAATCCCCACTTTCCTTACAGGAAAGTATGTTCCATTCTAGCGATTAAATTTTCATGAGTAGGAAAAAAAATGAAGAAACGTGGGTTCATATAGACGAACAAAAATAAAACGTTTATTCATTCTTTACTTAATTCTGAAAATTTCATAATGACTAGATAATTGCCTGATTTTTTGGTAGATTTTTAAAGAAAAACTCCCTAAAAACAAAACTCTTTTTTTTTTACTTTTTGTTGTCCGTCGCTAAATTACAGTCATTTGGTACAGAATTAGGCTTTTAAGATAGAAGTTATAAAGGTTCTCTTAGGGCCTGGGCTCCGATTTGTTTTGTTGGCTAAAAAATTTCGCTTTTAATTCTCTGAGCATGACAGGATGATTATAATTAGACAAATACACATCGATCATTACTATAAAAGAGCTGTGTTGTGTTTTTAAAATATTACAAATGTAACATGTGAGTTTTTCCAAAAAACTGATTTAATAATTAGTTTTAAAAAGTTGTTTTTAATCCGATCCTTCAAAAAAAAGGATATCAAATAAATATTACTAAAAAAAGATACAGAACGCTCTTTTTTTCTCGATTTTTGTTCAATAAAGATCGTCTTATAAGCAACTGATGTTTTTTGTGATGTAAGAATATATGAAATTCAGAAAATATTTTCTCGATATTTCTCTTTTTAATCCATTTAAGTTTTTGAAAAAAGAATCAAAGATTTTCTGAAAATAAAATGTTAATTTTTCGTGTTTTTTTTATTTCGCTTTGAAAAAAATCATTTTACTGAATATTATATAAGGTTTAATTCGCCAGAATTTGTGAAATACCTCCATATTCTAATACTTACGTATACTATATAGCCTAAATACTGTTTTGAAGGTTTTTTTTAATACGAAGTTTTAATTATGTTATTGAATATTAGCTGTCATTAAAAATTGTTTTTAATTCTCAAAATTGTTTTTAATTTCGTTTTCATTGAAATATATAATATCTAAAAATAAATAAATTTAAAAATAGATAGATTTAGATTCTTAATAGGTAAAAATATTATGTACAATGAATGTCTGGAGTAAAATTTCAAAGCAGTTTATATAAGCAAAACTTCTGGATAATATTTACACAATTTTAGCATCAATTGAGGAGAAAAAATAATTATTGATCTCTCTTACTCTTACAAAATTGCATCCCCAGAAATTTGACTGCAACTGCCAGTCCATGATTTAGATTATGGCTGTTGAGAATCAATCAGTTGTGTTGATTTGAAGTAATATCAATCCTTCGAATTGTTACCAATAAAGGTTGTGATGTCATTTGCGGTGAGGTGGAAGCAAACTTTCATTTCTCTCATTTCTAATAGAACCAGCCTTGAATTGAATTCAAATCAAATAATCCTGAATTCAGCTCCACTTTCAATCACTCTTTATATGATGGCTACGTGCTAAATTGCTCACATTAGGGATTAAATTCCAATTTAATGTTCATCATTCTGATTTTTCACCTCCCAATGGAATTGAAATTCTTACCCCGAAGGATTATCGATTCTGTTTTCTCTTATATAAAACTTGTCAGGACCACCTTATCAACCACCCTCAAAAGTTCTGAGAAGTTGCTTGCTTGGCCGCCATTTTCAGGTTCTAATTAATTTTTCTCCGCGAATTTCTCAAACCTTTCAAATCGTTTTAGCACAATTCTGTACTTGAAATCGAATTGGAATTTCCTTTCTTGGTCGAATCTGATTTCATTGAGAGAATCTTGCATTTGCCAACGATCTTTACGAAATTAGGCATTAGTCGTATTAATACTATTATTTTTTTGGTCAGACCAGATTTTATTTGCAGAATCTGGCATTTGCCTAAGATCTTTACGAAATGACGAATTAGTACTAACTTCAATTTTCTTTGTGAGAACAGCTTCTTTATTGGAGTATCCTCCCTTTGTCTTTGATGTTCCAGAAATAAGACATTGGTCATATTAATCTTTCAAGTTTCTTAGTTCACCAGATTATTTTTATAGAGTCCTTCTTTTATCTTTGTGCTTTGAAAAATAAAGCATTGATCGAATTATTGTTTATATTATTTATATTTCGTTAGTTTTAGGATTTCTTTATTGATTAAGTTGGAGTTAAAATAGAAAAAAAAAAAAACAAATTTTTTTTCATAAAAAAACGTCTTTTATTTTCTATCTTTAATTCTTGATTTTTTTCTAGTTTCTTCTTCAAAAAACAATTTAAAAAACCTTTTTTTCTTCTTCCTTATGTTCTTTTAAAATAAAATTATTTTTTAGATAATAAATCAAATATATTTCATTGCGTTCTTCTTTAGGTTGTACAATTTACTCTCGAATATAAGGTCTTAATCACTGCTATGTCACTGAATGTAAACTCAAGTCTTGGTTATTTCTATAACAAAAAATTATAAAGAAATTTACTGAAAAAATGATAAAAAAATTTGATTTGAATGATACCGTGATTATTGGCAGATTTTAAACATAAATTGCCTAAAAATTGGTTTATTAGTCCATTGCTTTGTCGGAGTCTAGTTTTGAATGAATCCTTTTAGAAACATTTAGTTATTCTTCTCTGTGCATCCATTTATTTCAACGATATAACAAATAGTGAATAAACCCATACACATATTTTCTTTTAATGATTTATGAGCGGGAAAAGCCGCTATATATTTCGTTTCTGTTTCAATTAATTTGGGATTCAGTTAATTTGCATAGATTCTTTTAAAATGAATAGGAAAATATCTTTGTTTCTTTCTTGTTTTCTTCTTCTTTTAATGAATATAAATGCAAACACGCATAATACACATACTCAAGCTGAGATTGATAGTTAAATAAATGAATGAGCTGCTTAGTGTTTATATAGAAAGATGGATATATAGAGAGAAAGATAGATAAATAGATAGATAGATAGATAGATAGATGCGCATTTAGAATAACCGATTGATCTAAGTAAGGCTATATATTTACATTCATTCCAATCGGGACATTGAAAAGGGATATAAACTGCAATCTTCTAATCTTCTCAATTGAACAGAAGCCAATGACAAGAGCAAATAAAGAACCTTTCAACTAAAATGAAAATTCTGTGATTTAAATTCTAACAAGTGATGAGCGTTTCCATCGACGATCGAAATAGTAAGCTTCTTGGGAATAAGTTTTCGCCCTGTCATACTGTCACATTTTCTGACACTCATCTTTCAAAGCTATGGTTCACTACTAATATCTTTGTCGAAAGACACCACAATTTCTTTCTTTCTCTAGTAATTTATCACCGCATTTTAGTCTTTTGATTCTTTCTGTTTGCTGATTAACCATGCTTGACACATTCCTGCGCCAAATACAGAACATTCTATTTGAACTTATGGAAAAGGGTAATAAACCTCAAACCTTTTCCTAAACAATAAAAGCAAGAAGCAATCTTTAATATTAAAAAACCGTTTCATATTATTACAAGAAACCCAAACAAATAAAAGAGAAAATTTTAAAAGTTAACATTAATCTGTTTGGTTTTCTTTTTGATATTTTACCGATCTTGTGGGGATTTTTACAAAATGCCAAACAATATTAAGAAAAGAGTGTGAAATTGTAACGTTTTTGTGACAAAAATATGTTTTGTGTTCCTTATTAAATTTCTATAGTGTTATTTAAGATAATTGTGCAGCATTGATTCACACTGACCTAGAATAGTAGTAACAAATAAAACCTAACAAGTAATGATGATATTTCTAATTCTCTCCATTTACTACAAATTTGACTTGTGCTGTCCTTTTATAAAATTTAACAAAATGTTACCGTTATAAAAACGCGATATTGATATGCTAGTATAAATAATAATTATAAGTAGTTTGTATATGTTATGCACAATCACGAACAGAAGGAAGACAGGTAGACAAGCAAAGATAGCTAAGTTAGTCTGTTAGTCCGTTTTCTAGTACAAACTATTTATTCAAATCAATATCTCTAAATCAAAATTTCATTTTCAATAAAACAAAAATTAGCAAGAGGTTTAAAACTAACACAATATTTTTTATGCAGTTGATAACCAGTGTAACTTTTAGATTTCGTTTATCTTAATATGAAGTAGATGATATTTTTAAAGAAATCTATATTTTATATTCACGAGAAACTTATTAAATGCTAATTATCGATAATATTTTTTTCAATCAACTTAAAAGATATAAAAAGCTTGAACTACTCAATCAAACGCATTTATAATTGAGATGACGAGTCTGAAAAACGGATCTTTGCTAAAATGAAAAAAAATGAAAGAAACAATATATACAAGTCTTTATTGTTCACAATAAGAAGTTCCAATGTGAGAAAATCATTCTGACCAAATTGATAAAGTTCAAAATCAGAAAAATAACTCAGTGTTAGATTTGATTTGTTAATCAACCCAAACAATCTTAAGTGGAGACTGATATTGATATAAACTGCGTTTTCTCTCAGATTTATTTCTTAAATGACAATCAATATTTGACTGAAAGGCTGTCTAGAATGAATTTAAAAGAAAATTCAAAGGCCGATGGCTATATTCTTCATCGAACTGACTAAAAACTTATAGATAGAATTCTTAACAAAGAAAACTGAAATTTCGACAAAGTTTAACTCAATTTAATTATGTCGTGATATCTCGTTTTTTTTTTTGTATTTTGATACGTTTTTCTGTCAGCGGTAAAAAAAATCATTTTAATAGTCTTTAAAAGGAATAGGTGTAATTTTTTTAATTCGTATAAAATCATTAGAAAAAACTGTTTCTGTAACTTTTCCCAAAGCAAATTAGCTTAATTAATTCATTTATTTAATATTAATTGACAAATAATATGATAAAATTTTGACTAGTATTGCCCCAAAATTTGACTCGCTGTACATCTTCTTATTTGCTGCAACAATATTCACCGCAATCAATGATAGTTTTATTAAAGATTGTGAATCCATTCCTTGTACCAATACACATATTGGCTTCACCACGACTAAGCTGTCACGACGTCTTGGTCAGCATTACTTTTTACAAGTTCTATTGCGCAATATTAGAAAAAACAAAAAACTTTCACACACTTAAACTTAAAGAAAAAGTTAACAGTAAACATCAAAATCATGCAACACAAAAATAATAAACTAAAACTTCTTAATTCACTCGACATGAAAATGAAAAAAAATTCGATCTCTAAAATTAATTTTGAATCAAATCATGATATTTCAGACTTCCATAAATTAATTAACTAATTAATTCTAAAAATAAGGAAAACGCTACTTTACTACAAACATAGATCAAGCAAAATGCTGAATGAAGAAGCAGTGTGAATAAAGAATCATTAAGAACATAATTTGCTATTATTAAACACGGATTTTAATGCCCAAGAATTACGACTAAAGTTATAATAACCCACATTAATACTTTTCAATAAATATTAAATATTAAATTTAGCCCGGATATGTTTATCCTTGTGGATAAACATATTTTCGGGGTAAAAATATATTGTATTTCGCTTACAAAAATTAACTTTTTCGTAAAAAACTAAAGAAAAGCATAGCAATGTGGCTTAATACAATTTGCAATTTGTTTTTATTATCGAAAAAATAAAATATCTCAATGCATATTATTGTAAAATATTTATTGAAATACACGTAGTTGAATTTTGTTACTACGGGCAAAATGCAGAAATATGATATAGAAATATGATATATAGATAATTGTCTGGAATCGTGAATTTGATCCTGTGGGCTTTAGTTCATTTTGCTTCGTCATTTGTTAAGAATCCATCGCAGTCGTTTGAATGATATCACTTCTCTCTTGACATAGATTTACATACAGGACTTGAGAAAATTCTTGCGAATTTCTTAGTCTCAAGAAACTCAGTCAAAAATGATGCATGGTTGCGTTTGAATCAATGAAATCACCCGTGAGTGACGCTGAATGTATAAAAAATAACAACACATTTTACAAATATATCACTCAATTAGACATTACGTCATATATTTTAGAGTTAGAAATTTGAATAAATGCGTTTAAAGACCAAGCAATACGGCAATAGATCCATATTTTTATAGAAAATAGAATACATTAATTTAATTTTCAATTTCACTGTTAGCTAATGAAAACGTAGAGAAGTCAAAACTAAAGCTGGATCAATATTTAAAATTTCTAAACAAAAGAATTATTTAATTTATTTATTAAGTTTCCATATTTTCTTATAAATATTACGAAATTTCTTTTTTTAATTTTCTTCTGACTAGAATTTTTACTAAATATGCTCATTTATAATTTCAAATCATTGCATTTTGAATTTGAAGAATGAACTTTCGAACCATTTTCTAATTAGAATGTTCATGCGTTCCAACTTAAATTATACATTCCGTTTTTTAAGTCTAACTTCTATTTACGGTCTTAGTGGTATTCTTCTAAAGAATATTATTTCTAATAATGATAATAATAATAATGGCAATGTGTTATTCAAAGCAGATATAAATGTGTTAGTGCCATTTGATAAATAGCACATACGGAAAGTGTCTTTCAATTGATAAATGCATATCGTGCTGTAGATTCATGATCGTATATATATCGTCAATTCATTTATAGCTTTGAAAATGAAATTGCTTCTACGTTGAACAAATATTATGAACTGATAAAGTTGTTTCTATCAAAACGAATCGATCCATAATCGTAATATATGAGAAAGCAATTTGGTTAAGTTGCGTTTCCCATTTAGCCAGACAACGAAGAGAATATATTATTATTCTGGCCATGAATTATTTATTTCATTCCATTGGTTTCCTTCATATTTTCCTTTTCATTCTGTTTTCCTCCTTTTTTGATTCGATAGGCAGAAGAGTTCGTTTTCTTCTTTCATTCATTTACCTATCCTTCTAATTTTCACATTTAATTTTATTGTTTGTTTTTTAATTTTCTGTCTCTTTCTTTTTTTTTTAATGCCAAAAATTATCAAAATATTTAATTAGTAGGAAAAAAATCATTATAACACTTTCACGTTGAAATATACATCAATAATCATGTCTCTCCTTCTCTCTCTCTCTCTCTCTGTCTCTCTCTCTCTCTCTACATATATATATATATATATATAGAGAGAGAGAGAGAGAGAGATTTATATATATATATATATATATATAGAGAGAGAGAGAGAGAGAGATTACAACTGTGCAAAAAATAATTGATCAAAAATAATTGTTCTCGGCATTAAATGAGTAAAACAATAAAGAATCGGCTATAACCCTCAAAACATAAAAAAAAATTTATATATAAAATTGATTCTGGCATTAAAATAACCTTTAAATCTTGTCTTTTGATAAACTTTAACAAAATGAGCCTGTAGTTTTAAAAATATATTTCATATAAATGTTCACTTCCTATCATTCACTGTTTCTTTTTTCTCTTCTTCACGCACACACACACTCTCTCTCCCCGTCTCTTTCTCTCTCCCCCTCTCTTTCTCTCTCTCTCTCTCTCTCCCTCTCTCTACCTTCTGCTTCACTTTATTCTCGTTTTTCGCATTTTCTTATTAGTTCTCTATTTCTTTTATCTTTCGAAGTCTTATCTCCAAAGTCCTGTGTCTCTTTAAGGTTTTACTGTTTTAAAGTCTTCCCGTCCTTTAGCTAAATTACATTTTGTTTACAATTTTATTCTCTCTCTTGCCATTTTTCTCTCTCTTTTCTTTTAAATAAGTTTTATTATTTAAATAAGTTTCCACCAAACTCTTTATGGCCTATACAACTATTTCTTTTTATTCTAACCTAAATGTCTCTTTAATATTCTTCTTTGTGGTTTTTTTAAAAGTTTTTTGTTTTGTTTTTGCTTCTTTACTGACAGCATCTTTCTTTTCTTCTTTGCCCTTATTACTTTATTCTCCTTCTCCATCTCTTTTTTTTCTATTCCTTTTGTTTTACGCTTTATCTCTTTTTAAACATCAAACAACCTTTTCTTTTCTTCAAACTCTTTCCTTCCTTTGATATGAACCCCCCTCTCTTTCTCTCTCTCTCTCTTTATCTATCTATCTATCTATCTCAACCTTCTTTTCGTTTTTCTTTCTCGTTTTTCACTGTCTTCTTTTTCTGAAGAACTCTTTCTGTCTTATGTCATCTTCGATATAAACAGAACCAATTTTTTCTAAAGTCACTCATCATCAGTGATTGAGCAGAAATAGGAAATGACATAAATTCATTGCGAAACAAAAATAAATAAAATAAATAGCAAAAGTAAAAAAGAAAATTTGAAAAAAAAAAAAAACATTTTTGTCTCGGTTTCAAATTTGGTGATGTGATCAGTTCTTCTTTGATGATTGCATAAATAGAAGCACGATCCTCAAGATCTGCGGGGTTTGGTTGTGCAAAGACTTAAGACCACTTTCAAAATAGTTAACCAATATGGAAACCAATAAATCCTGCGGTGACAGTATACTTTTTGACGTCAAATATCTGTCATAACTAATTGTAACAAGTCTACCAGAATTGCATACGCCATTGTCTTTTAATGGTAAGTTATTTTTGGTAAGAATATGGCAAAAACATTCACAAATTAAAAGTCTAATGGGTCTAAGAAAAAAACAAAAATAAATTTAATCTTTCCTGAAATAGGTAATTTTTTTTCTTATTACACGTATATTGATACTTGTTCATTTAGTCAAACTTTGCGATTGAATATTTTCAAAAATGGATAAAAACAAAACTAATAATTTTATCTTGAATATTTATTATAATAGAAACATATTTATATATATTTACTTATATCAGTAACTATTTATATACAAGTATAAATTCTCTTTACGATTTCAATGTTATTTTATCAAACACACACATATTTAGACAAAATACCTGTTCACTCGGCCATTACTTAATATCATTATAAAACTTAAACGGATGTGCAGAATGGATGTAGTTCTTAGGACAACCAATGATTTGCTCAATCAAAATTATTCAAAATGTTTGTGAAGATAAACAATACCCAGCATTTACCTTGGTGGGGTTTCGCACTTTCATAATGCAATTCGTCTTTTAAGGTTACGGATAGTCATAGTTCTATATCATGATGATTTAACTAAAAGGTTTTCAGACATCAAGCAATACCTGCGCACGGAGCTTTTTATCACATTCATACATACCTACTCTCCTACGTACAAAATCTATGAATTTTAAGCAATAATTAATTAATCGATGATGGATCACGATTGCTCTGATTTAGATAACAAAGCGTGATTCTTATTGATCACTCCAAGCAAGAATCAATGATGCCTTGTCTGAGTTTTACTACTAAAGAATCTTGAATGATTTTATTTGGAGTCGACTTGAAAAGTTTATATTGAATTTTGCTAATCGGATCAAATAGTTCCTCCAAAATCCTTAGCATCCGTTAAGACTTTTATACTCCACAAAACCCAAGCCAGAAGTATCGTTTTATGAAAGCAAATTAGATCATAGTAAAGCTTGTAATTATCTTATCAGCCAGAAATATTTAATCATAGCTAAGACATATAAATCTTTATCTAGTCACGACTGGATAGTTTTAAAACTAGTCGAAACCTTGGGCACAGAACAATTTTTTGGAGATTCAGAGTTGTCTATTTTTTATTTACCTTTAAGATTAAATTAATTTTGATTTTTTTGTTTCTATTTTTATGTGTTTATTTTCTTTCTAATGGGAATAAAACAAGCTTTTTTTTTATTTGAAATTTATTTTTAATAGAAATTTATTTTTAATAGAAAAAAAATATGAATGGAAGATATATAGAAATAATTAGAGACAAAAATATGGAATATTAAATAAGATCTTTCGTTTTTTCTTTTTAATAACATAATAATCTTTGAGTTTTTTTTTAGATTTAAAAGCAGAGACTTTTTAAATTTTCTTTATTAACATTTTCATAATAGATTATTTTGATAAAAAGCAATGCAAGGCATTATTATTTTGTTTATGCAACATCTAAAGCCACATATTTGAATGGTTTCCTATTAACTATCCAATTAATAAAGAATCTACATGAATCTTTGTACAAATTATATAATTAAAACTTAACAAAAAGTCAACAAATTATAGTAAACAAGCATGAAAGAAGCATTTCATTCACAAATTGTCTCTCATTTTTGACATTTAGAGATAAATAATCTCATTTTTTTTTAATATCTACTTTAAAAAAGCAAAACAATTCTTACATCTGTGATCCTGGTGAATGGAAGTGATCTTACTGTAAAACTCGTAGAGTTAAAGAAAGATAGGTTATCGGGGTAGACCTGGATTAAAATGAATGAGATTGATAGAATAAAAACAAAATTTCTACAAAGGTTTTTATAGGTTTTTACAAGAAGACGTTGAAAGTTATTGTTTTTTCTCTTCCCTGGCTATTTTTTCTGTATTCGGCTACTATGAGAGAAAGAGGGGAGTAATTTTGTAATTAGTTGAGTAATGGGCCTATTTCTGTGATATTTCAGTTGTCACCAGAAAGCATTGGTTAAGAGTGCGAGGACAAGAAAACGAAAGACAAAATATCAATGAATAATAGTAATTATTGACCTGTAGTAATTTTGCTTTGTCTGTACTTTTTTGTGCTATCCATTAGACACTCATTATTTCCCATAAATTCAGTTTTCAATAAATGTCATTTCCTCTACAATTATTTATAGTCAGTAATTTGTATTCGATCTTTTAGATTCAACCGAAGTGACAAACTGTATTTGACTTGTTTTGGTTTCATCTTCTTAAGACGCTTTTTTTCACGGAAATCTTATAGGGTTTTGATAATAGAAGCCAAAGAGAAATTGCCGTTGCATATTTTTCGTATGATAAACTTTGTAGGTTTAACCTAAGTTTCAGGATTATTTATTATCTTGGCAATTTTTTAGGTAAATTTGATTAAAAAAGAAAATAAGTGCTATCAATACAATTTTAGTTATCTTATTCACTAATACAGACAACTAAGTCTATTGACAACCAAAGTTGAAGACAGGTAAATAGAAAAAAAAATGCTTATCATGTCTCCAATCAAAAATAAACGCATTAATCAACCTTTCTTAATTTTCATTTCTTTTAATTTCTCTTTTTTAGACCCGATTGCTATCTCCAACCAAATTTTAAGAAGTATTGATTTAAAAAATTATATAAATTGAAAAAGCTCAAAAATAACAACCAAAATGGCTATTCTACATTTTTTCGGAAAGTTTTTACAATCGAACGCATAAAAATTGGCATTGCTTAAAAAATTAAGAATCTTGTTTTGTTGTCTTTGATTTATTAAATCTCGGTGATTTTTTTTCAATATTCCTCTAGTTCTTGCTAATGTTTTAAATCGATGTTTTGATTACAGTTTGTTGATGAGACCAAATGAATATTCAATGATGATGGATTGAATTACTTTCTTGAATATGCATCCAACATTAATGTTTCAACTATATTTTTTATGGTAAACTAAATGTGAACAAACCCTTTTGAATCATTTTTTTTAAAGATTGTTTTCTTACGTTTGCTTTATTTTATCGTAATAAAACCAAATCTGATTTTAAAATTTGAAAAATGAAGTCCATGAAAAATATTCGAATAAAAGTATTCAATTATTAATAATAGATGAAAGTTGTTTATGTTGATGGACAGAGTTTATCTAAGTATTTATTTTTTTTTGTTTTCTAAAGAAAGGGAAATAAAAACCAATATGTTTTTCAAAAGACGTTAGGAATTTTAGAAAAAAAGATCAGTGAAAATATTATTATCCAAATATTAACTAATTAATAGTCATAATATTGATCGGGTGTCAAACATGTTAAGATGTTTTTCTTTCGATTCTTTACTCAAAAATAAATTCATTTATTGCTATCATTCAAAAAGTTTGATGTCCTATTTAAAACGTACATCTTACTTTGAACACTTGTTTATTTCATTTAAGATTTATTAAAAATTTGTTTGATTTATTAAAATGAATTAAGATATATTACACATTAGTAACCTTTTGTTTAAGTCTATCCGACACATTAAGAAGAACCATTATTATCTGGGCATTTAATTTCGTAAAGCGAGGATTTTCTTTCAAGTTGAGCTTTAGTAATTCTGTCTTTGGCCTTAAAAGATTTAATAATATTTAATTAGTTTAAATTAGAAATCAAATTTAAACTTCCGTATATTTTATTTTAAAAAATTACCAAAAAGATACAATCCATATGTATTTACTTACATATACATATGTGGCAGAATGTATTTTTCTATTAGAATTGATTTTTAGAAACTATGAAGCTGCAAATGGTTAAATTGTGAATAATAGTCCTTTCCTAACAAACTTTCATTATAATGTTTCTTTTTTTTATTTCACTGGTTAATAGAATATTACTCGCTGTTGTCGATCGTAAATGTCAAATCTCATTAGATAATCTTTCCGTTAAATCAATGGTGTTTTCTTTTACTTCAACTATCTTTTGATTATTTGCTAACGATCGACATAGACAAGAAGACTTTTGATTGTTTACTTACTCGATATAGACAAGAAGACTAGAAAAGCGTCAAATAAGTGCATTATTTACATTGTTTCATAAAATAATCTCTCCCTATCTATCTATCTATCTATCTATCTATCTATCTATCAAGTTAGCTATCTATCTCGTATACACACGTTTGGGCAGAAGAGAATGGACCAGAAAACAAAGAAATAACAATGTTAAAATGGATGTAATATCAATACAAAAATCCGGTCTCTGCATCTAATATCAAGCAGAGAAATTAAGCAAAACTATACATAGTAATTATTCCAGAATTCAAACCTTTATTGTAGAATTGGTGTGATTAGAAAGAAGTATCTCTTTAAGAACAAAATCTGCATGTAAGTCAAAATAAATCCATTGCAGTCGAATGCTTTGAGGGCTTTTAGAATTTAAATCTCAAAAACATTCAAAATTTGCCTAAATTTTAAATAATGCCTAAAGAAAATATTTGAAGAATAATTGAGACGTGCTTTTTAAAAAATGTTTATTTAATGTATAATTTAATTCTAATAAAAGACAAATCAAAACTTTTTATTGGTTTTCATTTCCTAGTTTTCTATTGAATTCTCATTTATTGACGACATATACTTTTTAAACTCGATCGAATAATTCAGTGGTTCACTTTAAAAAAAATATTCACAAAATCAACAAAACTTTTATTTATGAGACATAAGACGTTCGTTCTAAATATAATGACTCTTTGATTTTTTTTATTTTGCCCGAATGGATCAGAGAGGATTGCAAGTTGTATTGTTATGATGACTGAACTTGTGAATTCAAGACCTGAAAGTTTCGTCCCTGCTGAAGATATTGACTGTGAAACTCTCAGAAAGCAATTCCTGTCATGAGCAGGCAAAGAAGCAGAGATGCGTCATTGAAATCCTCCACGGAGAAAAATTGGAATCGATCAACATTCATTGGCCTCTGTTAAATATTTACGAAGCCAGTACAGTTTTGGATAACTGTTAAACGAACATTAACGAATGTTCTGATTGATTAAAGTGTTCAGCTATGGTAGGATAAGGATCATTAGAACCTTTGTATTGTTTATGGTTCTTCCAAAAAAAATTTGAAGATTTGTATCTATATTTAGAATTATATCGTTGTTATAATAATTGATTAATGAATATATGAAGTCAACTGTCAATTTTCATCTGTGCGATATTATGAAAGATGCAATCACTCTGATCAGTTTATTCGCATTGAAAATGATCTAAACTTATTTATTTGGATAGAGAGTCTATTTAATCAAAAGGGATTCATTTTTCTGTTCTTCAATGAGTTTTCATTTTTAAATAGATGTAGCTAAATGAGCATCGTTTGAACTCTGCTTCATATGGCTGTCAATGATGAAAACTGAATCCAACGCTCTCCATTATTAACCATTTGTAATGTACATTCAGGACACAATTGGCTACAAACAATCGAGAGAAAAGTCCTTTTTGGATAGATAGACACTCGGATTTCGGAATTGTAATATGCAATTTCGAATCCTAATCGTTCTGTTTTCGTTTATATTTAGATTAGTAATCTTGGGAAAGGTATTAATCTCAACATTCCGTTCAAATATCGGTTAAATAGTGTAAATTGTGCTGTTACGTGTAGATAAAGAGCGTTTCTTCAAAATGATTGTTCTCTCTCAGCATTAAATAAGCTAAACACCTAACAAACAAGCAATCGAAGGTACATTTAAAGCATTCAATCGTTCAGCATAAAGAGAAACAAATCTATCGGAATAGAATTTGACTGCAACCGTCTTAAACATTGTGTTGGCTGTCACGACTGTGAGAATAAAGACTCATTCAAACCTATTGTATATATATA